>VRLP01002640.1:0-82547 GCA_009660295.1 Lophius piscatorius | reverse complement strand
CCTGGACTGTTCCACTGTATGAACCTGGACTGTTCCACTGTATGAACCTGGACTGTTTCACTGTATGAACCTGGACTGTTCCACTGTATGAACCTGGACTGTTCCACTGTATGAACCTGGACTGTTCCACTGTATGAAACTGCCTTGCCACAGCAACACATTGCTATGAATAATAGCAGTAGATATATTAGTAATAGTAACATATCATTTTTGTATTGAGAATTGTGACGTTGCCATGGTTACTGATTGGTCTCATTGAGAGAATTCCACTTGTTTTTGTTATGAGAATAAAAAACAAAACAACTTTGCTTTTTGATTTCGCAAAAGAAATTCTTCTGTGAGATTGCTCCAAAATGTTAGTAAAAAAAACACATCAAAATAAGTTTAAAATACATTTGGAACATTAAAAAAACAAGAGGTGAACATGGTGGATGTAGATTTTGACGTTACATTATTAATATATTAAATTGTATGGTGTACAATATTGTATATTATACCATATATTACGTGAAATTATAGCATATTATATTATATCTCATCATATTATATAATACTATATTATATTAAATAACATTAAATTATATTATGTGTGAAGTATTATGTAATGTTAGAGCATTCGTATATTAAACTGTATGTTAAACGATATATTACAGTATATATGGTATATTATATTATATTATATTATATTATAATATCATAGTATAGTGTATTTTTTTAAATTATTAGCAGGGAGGGTAGGGTAGGGAGGATAGTTGAGTGGGTGCCACATTGGCACGGATCCTGGTAATTTCCTCTACTCTTGCATCATTTCTGCTTCTTTATAATCCGCTGTTTGTGCGCATGTTCCACCGCCTTTCTCAACAGTCTCTGTTTCCTCTCCATTGGCTGTTCCTGCGCTGCGCTCTCAGCCCTCAGACTCTCCGCGGAGTGACAGCGTGAAGGAACCCGCGCTGAACGGACACCGACTCAGCTTCCCACGCTGCTCTGGAGAGACCGACATGGAGAAAAAGAGCGACATCAACGGGCACGCCATGCTCAACTCGGCCTCCACGGACCGGATGGTGGAGAAAAGCCCTCGGAGAAGCATCGGGGAGAAGCTGATCGGGTTCTTGAGGAGGAACCTCCTGGTCATCATGACCGTCTCCGGGGTTCTGGTGGGCGTCGGGCTCGGCATGATGGTCCGCAACATGAGCCTGACCAAGGCGCAGATGACTTACTTCGCCTTCCCCGGAGAGATGCTCCTCAGAATGCTGAAGATGATCATCCTCCCTCTGGTGGTCTGCAGCCTCATATCCGGCGCCGCCAGCCTGGACACGCGCTCCCTGGGCAAACTGGGGGGCATCGCGGTCGCCTACTTTCTGGTGACCACGCTGATCGCCTCAGGGATCGGGGTGACCCTGGCCTTCATCATCAAACCTGGCGTGGGTGCAGGAGCCCTGAACACCAACAGCCTGGGACTGGAGAGCATCAGCAAGGACAAGGAGACCACGGACTCGTTTTTAGACCTGGCCAGGTACTGTAAGAACTCTTAGTAACTGTAATGGTCTGAAACAGCAGGGGCGCTGATAGACCTTAGGGGCAGTTTCATTTACGTCACCCCCCCCCAAAAAAAAACAAAAAAAACGCCACATTTTAATTTATGCTGAAATTTAAATTGTCTGTCTGAAAATGTGATAATCTGAATTTTGGGGGCTGTAGATCAGGAGGGAGAGCGTTCAAAATGATGGTGGTCCGATCCCTGGAGTCTCAACGATGGGTCAAATGCAGAGAATTAATCTCACATTGTTGCACCGTATATAAACACTCTGATAATAAAGTGTGTGGTTTACATTAAACCGTTAAAAGTTAGTATATGTTAGCGTTATATAGACAAATAGATATTCCAGGATTATCTGGTTCAAAATTAACACTCAGCAAACCACAAATATATAATATTTAGAGAATGCATATTTCAGGATGCAGTGCTGATTCTACAATTCAACACAATGTTGGTATATGTAGTAAATACAATACAGGTTATGTCTTGTCCTTAAATATGTTCCAAAAGGTTTTAAATGTATTCAAATGTTCATTAAATGCTACTTCCTCCATGCTTTCTTTGCAAACTGGAAAACATTGCTCTTCAAAAGTAGGTAAAAAAATTATCAATACAAAGGGTTTTATGCTTGTAATAAGTAAAGAATTCTGCCAATAGAACAAGTGAAAATTTGCTTGCTGAAATTTAAATAAGACGTGAGATTAAGATAAAGGAAATTTTTTTCTTTCTTTCTTTCTTTACTTTTGAAATTTTTAAATCAGCTGGTAATTCTAAGTTTTAACTATATTTTACTAATATTAGGAAGTTTGTCTCAGAATCAGCCAGTAAGACTTAAAATGTTGTGGTTTTTTTTTTGAATGCCCATCGTATCACTTTTCTTTGTTTTGTTTTATTGTAAAAAACATTGTGTGCTTTTTTGCACATTTTTTCTTGTTTTTTTTAATCCTATCTCCTTGACCACCCCATAAATTTCCCCAATGGAGATTTCTAAAGTTTCCATCTATTTAGCAGCGACACAGTTTTAGATTTAAGGCATTTGAACATACATTTTCTCTTTGAGTTAGCTGTAAATGCTAAATTTCAGCTTTCGAGATATTTTCAAGATCCTTTGACCTAACAAGATGTTCAACTGCCTAAGAAAAAAAAACCCTAAATCTCAGGGAAACTGTTCTTGCTGAGTGATTGTGTCTCAAATCCAGTGGAAGGAGTTACTTTGACTTGAAATTAGACAAATGAAGAATTAGATTTTGAGTTTTTGCTGTGAACACACTATTTTCCCCTTGCAGTTCTGTGAGTAAATGAATAAACGTTGCATGTAACTGGGATAATGATATACAAAATCATAAATATTTGTAATTGCAGTAGTTTCTGCAGAGTCGTGAAATGTGTAAAATTTAGTAATAATCGTGTTAGGCCTTAAAAAAGTCCGAACACTATGTCATGCAAGAGTCGTTAGTTAGTTACGCTCTGATACTTCTTTTAATCTTTATTTAATTCTACGTCAACCATGCCCATTTAAATACTTCCATGCAAATACTTTGCGTGCAACTTCCATTTCAGATTATGAAGGCAATCGGACTCCTGAGGATAGACAGCGAACAAATGTATTACTTTTTACAGTGTAGTTCAATCAACACTTGTGTAAAATCAACAGACCTTTTCTGAGATTGGTTTTGTAACATTGACTTCCGACTAATTTGGATCTGCACCTGCAACTTCTCGCACTCATAAATACTAACTCCCTAACCATGCCTAATTTATTTTATTTTTTTCATGCATTCATTATTTCTCGAGATATTACAGAGTATGTTAAAAATATCATATTGTTAAAAGGAGCATGTTCCCCTTCATCCAGACCTGCACCAACATTTAGTTGGGTTTAATCTGGATTCATGGAAATCTGTTGAGTTTGGCCTAATCCTGCTGAAGAACCAACAAAAAAAAGGGCCGTGGGTGTAGACATGATCGATGAAACTGTAAACACTGATGTTGTTATGATACTACAGGGGTTCTTCAGGGAACCGCGTGTCTGCTGGTTCTTCACATGGAGCCATACGAGGTGAATATGAGATCTACAGTATGACGTTACAAACCCTGTTGCACTGAGGTGCCTTCAGACTGTGGGTGCTGCAGGGGGTCCAGTCGCCCCCGACAAAGTACACGAGTACTTAATGCAGTGGTAAGAATAACAGCCCCTGGCAGGGGTCCCTGCAGGGTGAGGGAAAGCCGACAGCTGCTGAGAGTGTATTTTGAAGAGTGGTTAGAGGTAGAGGCTCCACTCTGTAGTACAAACTGAACATTGCCTGATCAGCACTCCTCGCCTCACACGATAACAGGTGGACAGTCTGCTCTTTTTTCTCAGCCTCACTCTTCAGAGCTCCATCTGTCCATCTGTTTCTCCAAACCAGGGGAGTTGCTAGATGTAAAGCTCTAGTGGGGGCCCAGACAACCTTTGTTCCCATTTCTTTTCTCAAACGTCCGCTGCATGATTGAGTTAAAATGCAACTTTTATTGCAGGATTTACTTTACTTTAACATGCTGAAGATTATGAACCTGTTTGAAGTCATAACAGGCATATTAAATCAGGAAAAATAGAAATTGAAGCAAATGATTAATTATAAATAAATTTAAATAACCGTATTTATCTGCATTTCACAATAATAATAATAATTTAATTTACTATTACTGAACAATTTCAGAAAAAAGGAACTTCTATGAATCATTTACAGTAAGGGTATAACCCCTAAAAGCCCCCAATCCCCTGCGTTGTACAAGCAATCCCCCTGATTGAACTCCTCAAAGTACACGTGAAGTTATATCCAAAACAATCGTCTCTTAACGAGTAAAACATAAACTATTAGAGTAAAATATCATACATGCAAAGATCGATCTCCTCGAGTTCATTCATATGCACCAAAGTGGGAATAAATCCGACCCACGGTTGTGAAGTTACACATCCGAAAAAAAACAGGGATTTTTGGAAAATAGCTCCACCTAGAGAGTAAAATATGAACTATTAATATAAAACATGATAAATTCGAGATAAATGTCCTCCAGTACATTCATATGCACCGAATTTGGAATAAAGCTCCCCCTAGGGTCAGAAAAACAAGCTTATTAGTGGTCAATTACATCGTCTGTCGTTTCATCCTTCTGCCATTGGAGTCTTCTGAAAATGTATTCAAATGTTGTAGAATCAGCATAAATCTGTTAATTGTGAAAGCGGATTAACTCAATCAGTTAAAAACACGAACAAGGTTCAAATATGTCTCTATGAAGAAACAAGCAGTATTGAATTGAAGTTTACGAAACTAGCTCACATATCATTTTCAGGAAAAGACATAGATTTGAATAGGAAATGTATTTAAAATACATGAGATTTATAAGAACAATTACATCATCATTTATATTTTAAGGACAATTATGCATCACATTTAGTTTAAGTTTGAGTATGTTAAAATGTTGTGGTCCTAATGCAAGGAAATCTTACATGTCATTAAAATCCATAATAATCTTGATGATAATAATTAATTATCAGTGGCCATCAACCGGTTCCCCAGCGGTGGGTCCATTCAGGACCGACTGGAACCTGAGTGATGAGAAAGCAGAAGCAGTAACATACATTAATTAATGAGATGTGAATGTGCGAAGATTAGACCAGTAGAGGATATAAAAGCCAATTGTAAAAGGATTCGAGCTGAAGCTGACAGTTTGCTGAGACTTTGATCATTTTCCTTCTCAGAAGCTGCAGACGTTCAGAGTCTGAATCCCCGTCAGGGTTCTGACAGAGACTCGGGTTTGATTTCTACTTGTATCAGATATCTGACTCAGAATATTGTCTTAGATGCTCATTTTCCGTGTGAGGGGACGGTCGGGATGGGTGTGATTTTATCTGTCCAAACATTCTCACCACATTGACAGACCTTTTTTTTTTTATACTTTCCAGCAGGAGGGAGGATCCGATTTAAAGCTCCGTAAAACACGAGACCTTTCACTCTCTTCAAACACATTTTGTTTTGATAAAAAGACAGTATCTGCTTGGAACCCCTTCTTACAATGTTACCGAGCTGAGATTTGTAAAAACACAGCTTAGGCATCCTTCGCCAGGTGATACTGAGAAAAGAAATCTTAAATTTGAGGAGCTAAAGCCAGCTAATAAATGTTTTAGTCATAAGAGTGATGATGCTATTTCAATTTAGATCTACTCGCATTGGATTTGTATATAATCGCAGCATGTTTGTTAAATAAGTGAAAATGGATCTGAACCCAAAGGCAGACTCAGAGACAGGTTGATTTAGAAAAAGGGATTTATTATGAAAGCGTTCAGGAGCTGGTGATGATGACTGGGGAGCTGCTCGGAAGTTTGAGGTGATCTGGCTGAACATTGGGCTCCTGAGAGCTGAGGTGATGAGACGAGTTGAAGGCTGGGGCTCCCGGCTGAGACAAAGAGTTGATTATTATTACTTCTATGCCAGAAAAAAACAACATTTATCTCAATGAAATGTGCCAAGACAGCAGGTCTAGACTGAATTCTTGATTCTACAGAGAACCGTTAATTCCCACTTGAGCAAGCACATTGCGATAGCAGTCGGGGAAAAAAAACTGCCCTTCAACAGGCAGAAACCTCAAGCAGATCCCAACTCAAGGCGGCCGATCCTCCGGGGGAAGAGACAGAGATGTACAGCAACAACAATAACGGCAACAGTAATAATAGAGAGATTGCAGCTAGTAAAATTTCTCATAACGGCTGAAATAGTTTGGGCATCGACCAGGTCGACTGCAGAAGGTCCAGTCCGGATCTATGGGACTCTGCAGCATGAACAAGCACAAAGGCTCCAGGGAAGAAGTCAAGTTAAAAGAAGTTTAAGCCTGGAGGAGCATAACTAGGGGCTAGCTTAATCCAGCCTTAATTATAAGCTTGATCAGAAAGGAAAGAGGTAAGCTCTTAAATGTAGGGACTGAGACCGGAGGAGACTGGATAACTGAAGGGTCTGACTCCAATTCTATACTCTTGGACACTCTTGGGACTAAAAGAAATCCTGCATCTTAGGAGAATAATTTTCTACAAAGAAAAAGGACAAAACTTGTCCAGGGTCTAATGTGGCTTCCACATATGATGCTGTATAATCTGGCGAGGAAGGGTTGGAGAGCCTAAATGATGGGTTCATGGCAAACAGGAGTGGAACATACCTGGAGCCAGCTTTGTGGGGCCACGCCCACAAACACATACACACTAATGCCGGCTACACACTAGAGGATTTTCAAATCCACCGACATAAGGACAGTTTCGACAGATTGACGTCCTCGTCGGTCCTATCGTATACGTCTTGTGCGAACGCGTGATAAAGTCCCTCCTGTTGTTGTCATACTTTCTCAAACTCCTCTTCTTTTTCAATAATCCCCCCCCCCCAGCTCAACGTACAGGTACTTTTTGGTTTCTGTTCCCTCTGAACGTACGCAACATCCGTTTATGACAATGAAAAATTACGCAATCGATTGGTTTCGTTACTGTCTTATAGACCGGGGTCAAGATGATGGAAGGTCACGGAATGTCCCCCTTCTGTCCTTGGTGTGTGTGAGACAGCTGGTGTGACCAGCTGATTGCGGGATCACCAGACATCTCCTTTTCGTCCTGCCGGGCATCTCCATCTCCATCTCCATCTCCATCTCCATCTCCATCTCCATCCACTTTTTCTTTCTGAAAAATAATTATCTTAGTTTGACTGTCTTCCTGTAGAATTTGGAATGACTTGGGTTTCATTATTGGTTTGAAAGTTATCCGAGAAAAAAACCTCGAGTAGTGACAGTTATCTGTCGTTATCTTTAGTGTTTTTTTTATCTGTTATCTCACAGCAGTGAGTTTTCCGGTGAGGCCTGCAGTTTACAAATTCTGGGTCACCAGATCCAGAATTTTTCATCCGTTTTTTTGAAATTGAATATCAGTCACAGAACGCATACACAGAACAAAAGTGAAAAAAAAAGTGAAAGTAAAAAAAGTGAGAATGAAAGTATTTCTCTGCATTTGCTGGGGCTCGAACCGGCTACTTTCCGCTTAACCCACTGAGCTACAACCACATGATGATGTCTTCCTGTCGTTGCATTATCTGTCAAGTTTGGATCAGGCTATTGGGAAGGTCCTTTTTAAAAAAAAAGAATTGGATCCGTCTGACGATCCGGACCGCCACCAAAGACTAAAATGACTCTTTGGGACACACCTTCCTATCGAGGAAACTTTATTTAGATTCATCAGAACTTTTAGAGTCGTCTTTCTAACAGACAGGTGAACAAAGCCGTGACCTGCTTGGATGAGGTAATGAGAGAAAATTGAAAGGTAAATATCTGATCACAGTAATTATTATGTGTATTTGTGGAGCTTGTGTTATGTCACCAGATAGAGCAAAGGGACGGTGTGTTCCTGAGGACCAACCGGTCTGTTTACTATTAAAGATTCAGAGGAGTTAATGACCCACATTTCTAGTATTTGTTTCTTTACTTTAGTAAATAGCAAACCATGGGATTACATATTCATCAAACAGGAAACAGCAAGAGGATTTTCTTTTCTGAAGATCTCTAACTTCTTTTTTCTCTTCCTTTCTCAGGAACTTATTCCCATCCAACTTGGTCGCTGCTGCTTTCCGTTCTGTGAGTGCCAGCCTCGCCGACCTCCACCACACCACAATGTCTGAACTTATTCACTGCTTCCCTTCTTTTTTATGACACCTGCGCATCAGCGTTTCCTCACAACCTGTGTCACGTCGGAATTGTTTCATCAGAATTTATGTCACCAAACACACGGGTGCCACTCCACCTTCATCGCAGCCGCGGCTGTAAATCCCGGCTGCAGCATTGAGAGCCTCAAAATGCCTCTTAATGAGGAGATGTTCGGAGACCGCTGCTCGCCAAAACGCCTCTCTCCCTTGTCCCTCTACAGCCGTTACCATGGTTAAACCATTCCATTCCGGACAGCCTAGCAACCCACCTTGCCTCGCTGCTTTTGAACGTGGCCCGCTGCACTTCCTCGAAATATATTTTGGTGCCTTTAAGGCTGAAATAATACTTGGAAAGTCCAATATTTGGGGATGCAGATGGGTGTCATTTTACTTTGCAGGCACTAAAAGGAAAGCACACACACGTACACACTCCACACGCTGGAGCACATTGCCTTCAATTGACCAGTTCAGTGATTTATAAACAAGAGAAATGAGATTCAAAGTGCAGCGGGGTCACAGAGTTCGATATTCATCCCCGCAGTAGAGCCTCTGTGGAATGGGTCCAACTGTGGATTGAACAAAAAAGCAGAATGGAGAGGATATGCCAAGCAGCTTCATTTGTTTAACCAGACGTTTGAACAAATGTAGAGTAAGATTTAGTTTGTGAATATAGTCATGCACTGCACTTTTGTAGAACTGGTAACATGCATCAGCCAGGATGCTGGGAAACCTATCCTATAGTGCCGATGGAAGGAATGCAGAAAGAGGTTGCATTATTCTCTAGCCGTTGACCCTTTTACTGCTGAAAGACTGTCTGAACTTTAGAGGACAGTGTCAAACTGGCCCCCCAACTAAAAGCCCATGCTAGGTTACTCAGAAGGGCAATGAGCAGACGCTGTTAGTCCTCTGCAACTCATGTTTGGGTTTTTCAAAGTTTTTTATTGTCATTTCAGCAATTTACAAGTACACTGAGACGATGACCAGTACCTCCCTAATGTGTTCTGACTTAAGACTAAATAAAGTGCAAGGTTTGGAACAATCATTGGCCAAAACAGTGCAAGACAGGAAACAAGAGGAATTGCCTATGTGCATGGTAACAGCTATAAATCTAAACATTCATCCCCCATAACCACGTATCCTGTTCAAGGATGGGGCTTCATCCTGGACGAACCGCCAGTTCGTCACAGGGCTGACACATACAGACGTTCACGCTCACAATCACTCCTACGGGTGTTTAACTGTTTTGAAGTTAAACAGTGTAAACAATTCCAACAATGGACAGTCACAGATTTTGCAAAATTTGAAGAAATGGTTTGAAAATCACTAAAGTTTCTCAACCAATACGACGTCAAGCGAGGAAGAAGTCAAAACTTAAGTTTTGCACTCGATAAATGGTTGAAATTTAAAGTAATTTGAAATTTTTGGAGATACAGAATGTTTATTCAGCCCAGTTGCATCACAGCAAGAAGGTTCCGGGTTCAAACCCACCTGTAGGGGCCTGTCTGTGGTCTGTTTGCTTGGGTTCTCTCCAAGTATTCCAGGTTCCTGGACATCAAAGTCCAAAAACATGCAGTACAGTTTAAATTGGTGACTTTTAAATGGCCCTTAATGGCACTGCAGCATAACCTAGTTGTCACTGGGTTAGTAGTGGGGTAGACCCTGGACAGATCAAAGGTTCAACGAAAGGCCGGATATACCTGTTGTGATCCACACAGAAATGCCAGATGTCTTCAGGTGAATTTCTAACCTAGAATATTCTTGCTGTGATTCAACTGTACAAACCACTTCACCACCGTGCTGCCCTTTATTTATTTAACCCCTATCTACACAAGAAACACTGTTGCAAACATGCAAATAACAGTTCAAATTAATGTATATCAAACATATTGGTCACAAGTCATTGATGTTAAAGACCACATAGGAGTTATAATAATAAATACTCACTTACTTATCAGATGTCGCACAGCGCATACATACAATGTTGTGAAATGTATCTCTGCATTCAACCCATCCCCGAGGGAGCAGTGGGTGGCCTCTAAGAAGCACCCAGGGAGCTGAGGTTTCAGGTTTTTGATCAAGGACCCATAGCTTGTTGTGTCAGGGACCTGGTTCGAACCCGGGTCACCTAGTTGACAAACAACTGCTCTACCTGCTGAGCTAAAGCCTGTAGTTTTTCTGAAACTGTAGTTTTTGAGCTAAGCTAACTTTTCCAATCATTTTCTTAGTTCAGAGACATGACATCGATATCATTCTTGTCTTCTTACTGAAAAAAATGTAACTTTTGTACCTTCTAAATCGCACAACTGCCAATTATTGTATTTTCATTCATATTTATGTTTGTCCCTCCTTGTGTGGTGTAAAGGAAGCAACATTAAAGAAACTATCCAGTGTCTCAAATCACATACTTACAAATTCAAACGCGCAAGTTTGATTATATAGCTGCGTTCGCACTAACATGCCGAAATGTAGTAAACTACAAGTGCCGAGATGGTTTACTTACCACGGCCCAAAATTTTAGTCTGGAATGCTGAACACCCTCACGCTCAAGGAGGGAGAGGGATATGAAACTTTCCAAGCTTGGTAAAATTGCAGTCAAAGAGGCGATAGAAACCAGGGAAAAGAATAGAGCACATATATAAGGCTGAAGGCTGAGACCAGCTGCTGTATGAAGGAAACTCGTCTCAGCCACTCATCGCTCTTTCGGTGGCTACCCAGTCTTCACGACCATCGGGAAACAGTTTGAACCCAGATGGGCTGGTGAATGTAGAGCTTTGGGTCATGAATCAGCTCTCTCTGCACCAGCAGTACAACACCCACATTACAGCTGCTCATGCTCCAGACTGTAAAGTGCTCAAGCGCGTGCTACGATCACAAACTGATGAAGCACACACAACCACATCATCTGAAAACAAAGATAAAATTCTGAGCTGAACTTCTTTCAGAATCTTCAACCGTGACTGGCTGACTCCCAGCAGTCACAGTCTCTCATCTCTCATCAAACAGGATATTCTATTTACAAGACAACTGTTATACTCAAACAATTAAAACATAAAGAGGATACTGGTGCTCCTTTAAAACACATATTACCAAAATTTACGTACGAGTGTACGGGTGAACCGCCTCAAACCAAACTTCTAAGAACTCCTATCCTTTATTTTGCAGTACGCCACCGATTACAAGATGGTTGCTGCAGGGAATGACACCAATGGGACCATCCTCTATCAAAAGGTAGGACCGGGAACTAATCCGGGACACACACCCTCTCTCTCACACACACACACACGCACACGAGGCATCAATCCTCCTCTCCATATTTGCCATCAAAAGATCCCACCATAGTGATAAGCCCCCCATCTTTGCGGTGTGGCTGAAAGTATTATCCTGCTGCATGAGGCCCCCGCCATTAGGGAAGACAGTTTCCATAAAAGGGTGCACTTGGTGTGTATCACTGTTTAGGTAGCTGGTACGTGTGCAAGTATCATCCACACGAATGACTGGACTCAAGGTTTCCCAGAAGAACGTTGCCCAAAGTATCACACTTCCTTGGACTTGGCTCCTGTCCATACCACGTCCGCTACGCAGCCCCATAGCTCTGGTTTTCTGAAATCTTTTTTTTATCAGCACCTGCATTAACTTCTTCAGGTATTTGGTGAGTAAGCTCTTCTGTAGGACCAGATAACAGTGGCCCGCCGTCCTCTCCCAACGCACATCATGGACCCTTTGGTTCCCTTAACCATGTTGCCAGTTCACCGGCTGCCGTTCCATAAATCCAATTTGGTAACTACTAGCCACTACAGATTTTCAACACCAGACAAGACCCGCAGTGTTGAGATGCTCTGACCCCAGTCGTTTAGCCATCATGTGAAAGTTGCTCGGGTCCTTACGCTTTCCCCTGAACCCCTGCCTCTGATTCACGTGGAGACATATTGTACTGCCAGAATGGATCGCTTGGGATGCATGATAATTAAGTCTAAACAGGTCCGCGGGTGGAGATTATTTTTGCATTCAAATCTTGCAGAATACAACTCAACAAAAAAGTGTGTGCAGCTTTTCATCAGACTTGGCCAGTGACCAGGTCAGCCTGATCCACGGGCTACCCACTGAGCCCGTGTGAATGAAAATGTTTTTGTCTAAACTGGGAACAAACCCATTCTATCCAACTGCTTTTTTTTCTTTTTTTTTTAAGATTGCTGCTGGTCTTGCAAGATCCACTTCCCGAGGGTTTTAGGTGATGAGATTAGCTCCGTGGAAAGGATGTCAGAAGAAGAAAAACAGATGGACACACACTCTCCATTTGTTTTTGTTTTTTTGCAAGATTAATTGATTTACTCAATGTTGCACAAAAGCTTGTTACCTATAATAAAGAGTCTTTCAGCCATCAACCACAGCAGCACAATGTTTTGGTTCCCTGCTGAACTTTAAGGTTAATGTCAATTTTAAATTTGCTAAAATTGAACGTACAGTAACCATTGTCAAACCCAACTGTGTCCCCTCAGTGACCAAGGCTTGCTCTCACTCACCAAATATTTTAAAAGGGATCAGTTGGGGGATCTGATCTTGGAAACAGTCCATAGTATTTGTCTATCATGGGTTGTTGTGGACTGTACCACCAGTGCCAGAGGATGAAACCAGTGTATTTGTGAGAGAGCTCAGGACAATGGAAGGGAATTTAACTCAGGATTTGTCCCTGTCCTAATTCGTTATCCATCATCCAGTTCACTGAATCCTTCAACTGCCTCTAGACCCATGAACCTGCTCTACAGCAAGAAATTTCTGAAAAACTATTGTTGCATTTATCAACGCCATTGTCTGACAAGCTTCCATCTTCATCATGAAAGACCAAAAACGAGGTTCCAGTTCATGGTGACAGGATGTGACTCTCGTTAAACAACAGCTGCTCCTACATGTCCGAGGAAAACCAGTTTGATCAGTGCACGTCTTTAACCATGCTAGTGGTGTGGATCCTGATCAATATATCAGTCATGATGGTTCAGTATGCTCCAGAATGAAAACTTTAGGTTGTTATGAAGTGTTACACAGACTTTTCCCAATAGAAGAAACACTGAAAAACAATCATCCAGCAGCTTTGTGAAGTTCTTGAATACTAACACTGGACTGTGTAGTGGCACCACATCCCAGTGGAAATACATACTACTGGTCCAGGCCTTCCAAGGTTTGATTACCTGAACATAAACTGACAATGCTTTTGGCTTTCAGGCTAGAGATAAATAAGATGAGCTTAGCTGTGGTTTCTTTACCACATCCCCGATTTCTGCGCCACTGGCTCAGGTTTTGTAATCCGGTCTTGGTGAATCAGCTCTCCACCAACAGTTCATTCTGTAGATATTTAAGCATGCAGACAAATACAATCATTATAAAGGCTGTTGACAAGTCTAATCATGATGAAAAAACTTCCAAAAAACTTATCCCTCCCAACTTTTTGTTCTTGCACTCATGTTTTTCCCTCCAGCCTTTGAACAGCTACCTGACCAGGTAAGCCTGGCAAAACACCCAAGCTAATGGCTTGTGATCTGAATACATCACAAGCTTTTCGCAACCAGCCAGAATTAAAGTCAGGTTCTCTCTCTCAAAGACTGACTGTGTTTGCGGATGTTGTGTTAAGATTTTCTAGGAAAGAGGTGACTGATTTGTCAAAACCACACAGCAGAACAGGCTCCACTCTTACATCACAAGCATTTACGGCAAGCACGAATGTCTGATTATGATCTGGAGCTGAGTACCAGCAGACTAGATACAAAAGCTTTGACCTGAACAACACTTTTCTGACCAAACCCACTTCTCATTCTTCCTCAAAAGTCTCATCAGAGGGGCTGTAACTGTCAGAAAACGTCAGCAAAGTGGTTGTAGAACCAACATATTCCAAAGAGTCATATTTCCTGTGTGCAGATCTGAAGGACCGGGCTGATCTGAGGGAACTTTGGCAATTCAAGGCAACATATCCCCACAACCCACCTAAGTCCACCAGGTTAATTACGCCAACGCTGCTAAACTTACATTTGGAATCTATTGCCCCGGATTCAAATAATTCCCTTATCTATTCGATATACGCTCCAAAGTTGAGCACATCATTAATACGGGGACTGTTTTCCTCAGACCCTTGAGAGATCTTCAAGTTCTGAAATGTGGCTGGAGCATTATTCACGACAAAGACCCCTACATTAAACTTGTACAAACCATTGTGGGTAAAATTCTGTTAATGGCACCTGAAAATAAGCCTCCAAAGGATCTATCTCGCTTCGATGTTTTCTGGGATTTGGTCACATTATTCAGGTTTCTTTAATCCTCAGAACCTGTTCTTTCTGGGATGTCAACACCACTGGTGAGATCCAAGCCCCGTCCTTTGGCTCAGTCAACCCAATTAGCAGTATGTAATCAACTTCCTCTAGGACTACGGTCTTTTTATGAAGACCAATAAATGATAAGAGTGCTTCTTCATTGGCATGGTTTTGCCAACCTCAACATCATGCACAGCCCTTTTTGCTCTCCCAGGAATGTAGCTGTAAAAAAACTGGTAAAAGTCAACTAAATAAATCCAATCCGGCCAGGAAAAGAACTGAACAAGGTGATGAAAATATTGTCTTCACCTTAATGCTTCTTCCTTGCTACATCCAAAATGTTAAGTATATCAATTTCCATGTCTTGTTTTGGACAGAGGCCCAGCACAGTCGATCATACTGTTCTTAGTCTGAGCGCAAGGCCCAGTTCCCTTTAGTCCGGTGTTATCTCAGATCGGAAACTTGTGGAGCGTTCAATAGCAGGACCCCACGTTCCATGACAATCGTAACACAGTATTCTACAGGCATCCGTGTCTCCTAAATGATCTACCCAATTGAATAAGCAAGATTAATGCTGGGAGGTTTGGCAGGCGTGGTTTCGATCAAGTCTTGCAACAGGACGATTTGGCATCGTCATATGCGGTTGCGTAATGTTATCGGGTATAGTATCAATCTTTGCCCCTCACACCGACGCTGATGAAAGAGCAGGACTGAACTTTCCAGCTGCCATCTGACTGTTTAATCTCCAACAACCATAAAACTTGTACATCAAAGATACTGCCGTCCACATTTGCACAAACGATTTTTGTTCTTACGCAACTGCTTCAGTTATTTAATCTGTCGATAATAGGTTTTTACATTGGTTCTGTTTCCCACTGCATAATGCATACTGTCTTATTTAATTCATTTGCACGGTTGTTCTCTCTTTATAGTTATTTATTTATCATAGACCCATTTTGCCCTCAATTGTCACACGGTAGTTTTTCAGATTTCACTTTATTTTCATTTATTTGATTTAGTTTTTTGCTCATATTTCCACTTAACGTTGAAACTAGAATATATCTGTAACAATCTATCTACCTATCTGTCTATCTTTCCGTCTATCTGTCTATCTGTCTATCTGCCTGCCTGCCTGCCTGTCTGTCTGCAATGTTTGTACATTAGCCTAGAATGGACAAACTGTGTTTTGGCTTCTAAAGCTAATACAGTAGCAAACAAAGCTAACAGTAGCTATTAGCTAGCTACTGTTAGCAATAAAATGCTACCACAATGCAGAACATGTAAGCTTTGACCTTAACTTTTACAAAATAAAAAGCTAATAACCCTAACCCTAACCCTAATTCTTAAATATATGAATCTAAATCGAACCTCGTTACTAGACAAGCGACGCGAGGCGGGCGTAGTCAGTGACATCATTTTGATACTTCATAATCTCCGATCCGTTAGTCTGATTTAGTTCAAATTGGGTGTTTACGAATCAACTCAAGGCAATATATCTTGTTAATATTGTATTTTACTGTAGTAGTTTATATTTTACTCACTAGGGGGAGCTTCTTCTTTTTTCTATTTTCTTACGAAAAACACTGTTCTCTGGACATAACTCAAAACTTTCAGATTTTATACCTAAACAGACCTTAGTGCGAGGAAGAACTGGGTTGACTTTGAGAAAGGTTGGTATTAAAGTATTTAGCACGTATTAATCGACTGGAAGAGATCTATCATGTATACAGTGTGATTTACTCTAAACATTCAAATTTTACTCACTAAGGGGAGCTTTTTTAAAAACACCATTTTTTTGAAACAATTTTCCCAGACCGTTTGTTCCATTTGGTCCAAATGTGGGGCTTATCAATTGACTCAAGGTCTATCTTGTACACATAGTGATTTACTTCAATACTTCATATTTTCAGGTCACAACTTCACATTTAATTTGAGGAGTTCAATGAGGGGGGGGTTCTTATACAACGCAGGGGTTTGGGGTCTAGACTTCGTTCCCAACAGCAAAAGTCTCAATCCGAATCTTCGGCGTGTTTCAGGTGCCTTTTGGGACAGAATCAGACGGCATGAACATCCTGGGTCTTGTGCTATTTGCCATGGTGTTTGGTGTGGCCTTGAGGAAACTAGGAGCTGAGGGGGAGGAGCTTATTCGTTTCTTCAATGCTTTCAACGAGGCCACCATGGTGCTGGTGTCCTGGATCATGTGGTGAGTAGAGCGAGATGCTAATATTGGACTGGATCAGGTTTTAATAGTGTCTCGTATCTTTTGTCTTGACCATTTGCGACTAATATAATCCAACACTTGAAAAGTTGTTTTGGTTTCCTGGTTGTTTCTTATCTCTGGTGTCTCTCAGGTACATTCCGTTTGGCATCGTGTTCCTGGTGGGCAGTAAGATCGTGGAAATGGAAGACGTGGTTCTTCTGGTCACTAGTTTGGGGAAATACATATTTGCTTCGATCCTTGGCCACTTAATCCACGGAGGCATCGTCCTGCCCCTCATCTACTTCGGCTTCACCCGCAAGAACCCCTTCACTTTCCTGTCAGGCCTCATCACGCCCTTCACCACCGCCTTCGCAACCTGTTCCAGGTATCCTGTCCCATCACAGCATCACACAATGAACTGAAATCTATGTGGAATAAAGGTTAGAGGGGTCATAATTTGCCAGAATGATGGATTTTATTTGGTTCTCCACTACTTTTTTGATTTAATCTTAGTCCTCTGTCAAACAGCCTTAGTAGTCTTTATCGTATTTAGACAGCATTATTACATTTTTAATTACCATTTTAGTCGACTGAAAGTCGGTGAGTTTTATTCCTGTTAGAGACTTGGTGTCTTCATGATAATTACGGTACTTAAAAACCAGTCTGGTGTGTTTTCATATACTTTACTTAGCAGTGTTTGTATTATATTAATTATTTGTCCTGGCTCCCTCTGTTATACCTCTCTCTCCTGCTCTGGGGGAGGATAGCCCATTGAATGGTAGAAACACTCATTTCTCATTTCAGAGGGTAACAAAAAACTGCTTTTTATCACCTCAGAAATATTGCCAAATTAAGGCCAGTGCTATGCCATCAAGATGCTGAAACACCTATTCATGCTTTTATTTCTCAGAGACGATTGTATTCTTCTTTTTTATCGGTCATCTAAACCATCCATTGGAAAATCTCAATTTATTCAGATTCTAGATTTTTAACTGATAAAAGGGAAGAGAGAAAGTTTTGTTTCACAGTATCCTTTAGAATAGAATTTAAGTTAATTAATTTTACCTCTGAATAAAACTTGAAATAGTTTTGGACTGCCCTATATTTCAGATTCTCTTCCAATGCTGTGTTTTTAAATACACAAAAATATAGTCACAAGGAATTAAGCTGTAAGGTTTTTTAATTTATGTTCCACAGCTATATATAGATATATATATCTATATATCTATATATAGTTTTGCACATACTGTTGGACTGTGAAACCTCAAATTTGATTCCACGCTTTGTTCATTAAAAACTTGACTATAAAGTTGACCTTCCCTTCAATTATAATCAGTGAGACGCTTGTGTAGAATTTTGGCTGATAGAGATGAAATAAAAAATGCTTTGTTTTTTTTTTACCAAAGCTCAGCTACACTTCCCTCCATGATAAAATGCGTTGAGGAGAACAACGGCGTGGACAAACGCATCAGCCGCTTCATCCTTCCCATCGGGGCCACCGTTAACATGGACGGGGCGGCCATATTCCAGTGCATCGCCGCCGTCTTCATCGCTCAGCTCAACAATGCTGAGCTGAATGCTGGACAGATCTTCACCATCTTGTGAGTTTTTCTTCCTGCTGATTGTAGAAACTTCCATCCCAGGATGATATCTCACCAGCAGCGTTACTTATTGCCTCTATAGGGTGACAGCCACGGCGTCCAGTGTCGGTGCAGCAGGGATCCCAGCCGGCGGTATCATCACCATCGCCATCATCCTGGAGGCCATCGGCCTGCCGACCAATGACCTCTCCCTGATGCTGGCCGTTGATTGGATTGTGTGAGTAGAACCTGAGTACACCAACACTCATATTAGAAGACACATATTTCTACGTCTCTTCACATCCGCAAACACACTGCCAGTATTTCAATAAGCAAAACTAGATCAGGTTAAAATACATGGATACACATTCTTTACATCTGAATGATTTCTGATGACTTCGGATGATGAAGTTTGGCCTTCATAACTTGCTCCAGGGTGTGTTTTTGGGGCGAGACCCGAAAACTCTGAGTCATGAAGATAAGACCTCCAACCTTCTGCAGAAGCACTTCACTCAGAATTTTTTTTAAATAAGAGATTATTTATATGAGTAAGCAATAAGGTAGAATAACATCAAAAGATGATTGTGATAGGAGTTTTAGTGGATCACACACTTTTTTTTTTAATGAATCTTCGAAGATAAATTCGGGAGTGGGTCTGGATAAAGCGGTGGAGTAATGAATTTGCTTTCACTTTCTTTAACATTTTAGATTGGGCTTTTTTCTTTTTTTTTTTACAGTTTCCTTCCATTTGTCTTATCTTTGAAGACGGAAGTAAAAGTTTTGGTCAACTTTGTTGTTTGTGTCACGTTCTTCTGTTGAGTTGTTTCATTGAATGGAGCTTAAAGAGATCTGCAGCTTATATAAGGCTGATGTGGGAGCATTTCTAAAAAATACTAAATAACCATAGTGGGAGGATGGAATCACAGAATGGAAGGATGGCGATGAACTAGACAGGAAGTCTCCAACAAAAAACAGGAAGCCGGCTGCGCCTCATTTCTGGCTCTGTATATTCATTGGAAATAAGAGGAATTGTGAGAAAAGACCCACTTTGACGACTTCCAAGGATAATAATATCATATTGCCTTGATGTATAGTGATATTGTGGAGGGCTAACTACGTGATCTAGTTTTCCATGTTTGCCGACATCAGGTTGACCTCAGCCGCGTTTCTCTCGTGTCTACAGGGACCGCACCACCACGGTGGTGAACGTGGAGGGCGACGCTCTGGGTGCAGGAATCCTCCACCACATCAACCAGCAGGAGATGAAGAAGCAGCAGCAGAAAGGCGAGGAGCTGGTGGAAGTCAAAGTGGAGGCCGTGGCCAACGTCGAGGCGGAGGAGGAGACCTCGCCTCTCGTCATGCACCAAACCAAAGCCTCGGGAGCCATGCCGGAAGCCATCGAGTCCGTCCTTTGAACTCGGCGAGACTTTTAGCCTCGCCCTCATACCTTTTGACACTTCTGATGTCGCTGCTGTTCACCATTCTGACTCAGAATCCATTCATAGAAAACAAGCTCATTTGTTTTTCTCTCAGCTGTGAAAAAAGGGCCGCGCGTCCAGAGCGTCAGTCTCCGACGCACCTCAGTAACTGGGTTTCCAAGTATTCTGAAGCAAGTTAGCAAATTATGATTTATAATTTGAAAACACCTCCTCAGTCAAAGATTTTCTTTTCATTTTTAAAATAACCAGTGAAGGAAACATGCCCCCATCTGTAAAACATTCCCATACACGTCGCGCTCGCGACCTCAACGGTTTGTACATTAGCTTCCCCATAAATTGCTTTTTTCATCAGACAGCAAACACAGCGACCAACATTGACAGCGCGACACTAACAACCTGCCAAATGCTAATGAGGCAAAAAAAGTTCTAACTACTCGCTTGATGCCAGAAAGCGCTTGACACCGTCCCCGCTTCAGTAACCACACACTGCTCGATGAATCACCTCAGATCGGCTGGGGGAAATTTATACATCTGATATTCTTTTTCATATTCTTTATCGGAGGGAAACTCAAAATCTTCTCTTCATAACCAAACACATTGAAAAGGGAACATGGTCCTAGGATTTGTTTACTGACCGTCAGACTTTAACCTTATCTGACATCTTTACCTCTTGCTAGGGACAAACGTTGGACCGCTTTTTTTGTCATGGTTTTGAGGTCGAACCCACTGACACTGTTATACTGCTGCTCTAACACTATTTCATCCCTGAGAAAACAGATAATGGGGGTTATTTATACAACCGCGGTTCTCTGAATAGATAACATCATGGAAAAAGAATCGACTGCAAACATGACAAACAAAACATAGACCCCTTTCTGAGGACGTTGCTCTGCAAAATTGCTCCAGATTACTTATTACTACTAGGTGTAGGCAATTAATACCTAGCCGTCTCAGCTAGCTAGCTAGATTTCGAATGTATCAGCACATTTTGAATCAAGATGAGTCAATTACCCGAATCTCCTTTCTTATTTGTTACAAAATACTTTAAAACAATGTGATACTTTCACACCTAAAACGCTATACCTGCTTTCTTGCATTTAGCAAGGAAGCGGGTATAGCTTCCTTGCTAATTGCTTCTGAGCCTATGACAGTCTGAGAATCAACTTCTTTGTTTGCCAGCTAAAGAAATATTAGCGAGCAGTTGTAAGTTACAATATTAAACTTATCAGCTGTCATTCTTAGCTAGCGTTTAACTTGCAAATTTAACAAGCCAAACACAGTTTACTGCGTCAAAAGTCACGTACTTCTGTTGGTGTACTGCTATGTAGTATACTATATTTAAGTACGTATAATATATTACATTTATCTGCACATGTCACGTCACTGATGGGTCTTTTAACTTCACTAAAAACCAACATTGTAATGTAGTCCCTCTATCTTTGAAAATGTGAATCACTTTTATATGTTGCACTAGTGTTGTCCACCAGAACCGTCACCTCCTCTGCTGCTACCTTCACAATCTGGAAAAGTCTCAGTCCCTGTCTTTCCACCACACAGCCAGGATGGAGATAATCTCAACCAATCTTTGAGCCTGAGTAGTGTCCAGTGTTCCTCATTAAACATGTGGGCTATTTTTGAGTAGGTTAATATTTGCAAAATAGGAAATGCAATAATTCAGCCCCTGCCAAAATGTGAAAGCCTGTCATTTTAAAGGCGTCTTGATAATCTTATGGGACCCTGTTAGACAAATTTGAGTTTTGCGAGTACTGTGGATCATGAAAACAACTGGTATTCCATGTTTTAAAGAACTGATATCTAGTTTATGGTTGTCGGTAGGGTGCAGTTTTTTGGCATTATAAGGGTTCTTTCACATCCCACCCTTTTAGGTCCACACTTTTTCTTTTCCAGAACCACAACTGTAGTGGTAGAACCTGGACCACGGCATGGACCAAACAACAAGACCTTGGTCCAATGAGAACCAAAAGTATTTTTGAATGGTCCTGACTGACCAATGACAGGAAATGACAAAAAGCTCGTGAATATTATGGCTGATCAGAGGTTTGGCCGTGAAATGGATCTAAACCTGTTGAAACTGAACAGGAACTATGATAAGCTAGGATTGTCTAGTCCACTAGAGGATGCTGGGTAATTGCAAAAGCCTGCTGAAGTGTTAAACTGGAAACTAGAACTAGTAAGAAGTTCTGAGTTCAAATCCAACCAGGGACATCGGGTCTTTCTGAGTTGAGTTTGCATGTTCTCCCTGTGTCTGGTTTGTTCCCTCTGGTTGCTAAAGGTGACCCTGAAACTGCCGGTGGGTTTGAGCGTGAACGGTCGACTGTATCCGTGTGTCGGCCCTGTTGTGAACTGGTGAGTTGTCCACTTTGTACCTTTCATGACAGAAAATGGATGGATGGAAATTTGAATCTGTGGTGTCAAATGGAACATGGCTATGAATTTGTTTCGCCTGGTGTTTCTCTTTGATTTGGGGGGGGATGAAACTGTGAGACCTTATTACTCCTCGCCATAGTTATTCCCCTCTACTACTGCTTGCGCCGCAGCACGGCATTAGGGGGAGTGCCAAATTTTCTCGCGGTGAGCAGGAAGCAGGATTTGACTGATGGTGGTGACGTGCATCTCAGAGCTCCATTGAACCATTTTTGAGTCTGTCTAAAACACTTGGAGTCTCGGCATTATTGAATGACAACTGTTGTGATATTTATTTGAGCTGTAGTGACGACACAGCTGGAATCTCACGACGGGTATTTTGAAGAGAAGCCCGCTCAGATGGAGGAACATCACATAATGCCATGCTGCTGTTACCTAATGTCTGATTTGTTCTTTTTGGTGTGGTTGTGTTGCTTTAGTTTTGGTCCATGGGGTGAAATTGTACTGAAATTGTCTTAGTGTGTTTGAAACTTTCTTATGAAAATAATTAACAGATGACTTTTCTATGCTTAACCACTGCTCTGCTAACCTAAACTGTTGAGTGTTATGACTGGAATTTGTTCAGTAGCTCTGATACAATCACATTTAATCACCTAAAATGTGCTACATGTGCTGTATGTATCTATATTTAACATTAATTTATTTCTAATTGATTTAAATTTTGTATTATTTGTACTCTCTCATTCTGTCAGTTTCTCTCAGCATCAAGTTTTTATTGTTGTGATACAATTTTTAATGAATAATTCTCTCTCTGATAACCTATTTTTTTTTTAGAAATTTCATTAAATTTTCTGTGAAGCTTTGTCTTTGCTGTTGGTCCTTCTTTGTCTGTCAACATTAAAGGTGATACCATGAATTTTATTCTGAAACTCAAACTAAAAAGGCTCCCGTTCTTTCTGTCACCATTTATTATTGGAAGACATTCTTTTAACCAAGTCTTTGTCAAAATCAAACTCTTAGCTCTGTAATGATAATTTACAGGGCAGACAACCCCACCATGGAACTATGTTTATATCTGGTGGTTTTGGATTTTTAATTAGGATCTGCATCAAATTGCACACACCCAGATACCAACTCCCTAAACAGGCCTGATATGTATTATTATTATTATTATTATTAATAACTATTATTTTACTATGATTACTTTATAAAAATGCTTTGGAATGATCTATGCCATAGAATGGTGATCCATCTGCAGGGCCGTCTTCCTCCACTGGGGGGCAGCGGCGCTCACTTTCAGACTTTCAAAAGCGCTGCAGCTGATTATATATTAACTATATAACTAAATAATTCACAAAGGCTCCATGACTACATTGACCTGTGTGTGTGTGGGCGCGCATCTGTGCTTGCATTCGTGTTTGTTAAAGGGATACAGGTTTTCATCCATGCCTTTTTGGAGGGAGCCTCAACACTAGAGAACAGACAAGCGGCAATAACGTCACGTATCCATCAGGTAATAATAATAATAATAATCCATTTAATTTATAATGCACTTTACATTTGGATCAAATCTCAAAGTGCTACAAAGCAAAAGCAGATAAAAGCATCACTAAAAAATAAAATAATAACTATATAAAAGCCTTACCAAATCAGTGTCAGTGTGTGTGTCAGTGCACTGACATCTGCGGAGTAGCTTTCACAATCAGTTGTAGGGGGAAATTATTCAAACTCCATTGTTATTTATGGACTAATGATCGAATTAGTAACAGCTCGGAATAGCTCAATACAACAGATCCTACAGGGGTTTTCCCAAATATAACAGCAACAACATAAAAGCTGTTTCAGGAGTCCTTAATATGAAGAGATACTTCAGCTGCTATGACCTCCTGCAAACGTGATGCATAGCCTGACACAAGCTTCTGGCAGAAAATCTTAGCCTATTCTTCATGGACAGAGACATAAAAATCTGTAATATTCCATCAAGTGTTGCAAACATCTTCTTCAAATCCCACCAATGTTTTTCCTCGAGGATTTACTGATATTTGGTAGGATCTATTTCACCCTCTACACGTTGCAGGTTACCAGTGTCCAAGGAAGCAAATCATCCAATATTTATTATTATAATTTATTTTCATTATCATGACACCGGTAGAAATTACCCCCAATATGTTACCCCCTCAACTATACACAAATACCAATATAATGAATCAATGCTCAGGAGGTACATTGAACTTGTTTTAGTGTATTAATAATAAATCCACTTTATATAATTATATACCTATTTATAACAAGACGTGGTCACCTTTAAACCACAACCAGAATATTAGAGGCAGAGTACGCTTGAAACTCTGGTTTCTCTTTCTTGTACCGTTCTTTTTGTATATTTTTGCTACTCTGATGTACACAATGTGGTTATTTAATTGTTGCTAATGTAACTCTGGAATTTTCCCATGTGGGATTAATAAAATATATTCTTATCTCATTTTATCTCATCTTAATTAGTATTTAGATTATTGCTAACATTATTGTTATTTTATGATATTATGACTTATTATTTTTACATTATTGGAATATTTCTTCCTCTGCTTATTATTATTATTATTATTATTATTATTAGTCATTACCGTTATAATCATCATTGTTATGATTAATATAGGCATTATTATTATTATTGTGGTGAGTCCTAATGAATTCTAGAAATAAAACTTCCGATGGTCATGAAGGCACCACGGATGATGCTTGCCTTGTATCCATGCTACCTCGTTAGCAGATTGGGAGCTAACTGAACGCGGGCGGTGCTGCGCTGCTCTGAGGGGATGTCCCACCTGTTCTAACTCACTCACAACTCCCGGTGGTTTTTGTCGGCTCCACGCAGACAGGAATAAGTCTCTAACTCCTCTGGCGAGATGACGACGCGGTCGGAGAGGGAGAAAGCCCAGAAACTGAATGAGCAGCATCAGGCCATTCTGGCCAAACTGCTGAGAGAAGACGACCACAAGTACTGCGCTGACTGCGAGGCGAAAGGTCAGTTTGTCAGTGGACCTCCTCTGCGAGACATGACTCTAAGAAAACATTAAATAATGTCGGAACTCTGCAGCTAACAGAATGCTAATGCTAATAACGTATGGTAACGCTGCATATGATGGGAGTCAGTTACATCACTCTCATCCTTACTAGTCTAGTCACACAAAACTGCACTTTCCTTCATTAAAATGTTTTTTTTCCCAACGTGTTCAATATTACACATTTAAACCTGAGTTAGTTCCCAAGTCAGAAAGCCAGCATTAATAATTTTGAGCAATTATTTTTGCAAGTAAACACAAAAAAATGAACTTCCGATTGTCACCTTCAAAATAAAATCCAAAAAATATTTTAAAATTGTTATTGATAGGGCTTTTTTCAAAACCTTGGTTGAAAGTGTTTCACAATTGTGACTAGAAATGCAAATTTTATGCAGATTCAATATAATTATATGTATTTCTAGAACCAAATTGGCCTTTATCGTCAGATACACAATATTTGCCTTACCTACAGCTTTCTTATCATCCCCCGGTTGGGCGATATGTTCTAGAGTGAACAAGACATTAAAAATAAATAAGTAATTCATGAGCAATAATAGATAAAAGTACACTATTTACTGACGATTTCTTGAGAAATACTGTTTGGCATAAAGAGACTGCCATGTACGTACTCAATGTAGTGCAGCTCTTGAGGTAAACCAACACCTAGATGCGTATTTTGCTGTAGGATATAATTTATAAATTATTTAATTAAAATTACTTGCGTAAAGATGATAAACAAAACGAAATTCAAAGTTCAAATAAAAATCAGTAAAGTTTTTTTTAATAAAAGCATGTTTTAAGCAGTAATTTAAAAGAGATTGCCGAACCCATCATCTCTGGCACATAATCTTCAGCTGGTTCCCTGGATCTGGCCATTACCTCTGCCCAAGGACCTTAAAGTCAATCTTGGTGTGTTTACGTTACTAAAAAGTTAAAAGATGAGAGGGAGAGAGGCTTATCTATTATAAAAACATTCCCACGTGTGTAAAGAGGCTGAAACTGGAGTGATGGCTACATCGTAGTTCCTGTTACATGCATGGAAGCTGGGTTCTGAATGTTTTACAGCGGACTGATGGAGTGTATGAATGACTTCTGTCTCATTTATTTGCTTGCTTATTTATTATCCCACACAACTTATTCTGTTCAGGGTTGCCAGGAT
This sequence comes from Lophius piscatorius, assembly GCA_009660295.1. NCBI lineage: Eukaryota > Metazoa > Chordata > Actinopteri > Lophiiformes > Lophiidae > Lophius > Lophius piscatorius. Next base: position 56,179 of record VRLP01002640.1, on the reverse strand, counting down.
ATAAATGTTCCTCCAGGGGCTTTTAAGAGTTTGTTGAAATTCATGCTTGATGCTTTAATTTTGAAAAGGAGCAGCCTTGTTTCCGGTGCTTTGTTTGCAAACTGTGGGTAATTTGACTTTCATCCAAGAGTATCGATGTCATGCCCTTGACTGATTAATTTATGAATGTGTCCCGTATAGGAAACGTTAAATAAGAGCTGTCCTGCTCTAATGTCCTGCGTGGAAAACCACGTGACCACCGTCAGACACTCTAGGACTCTCACGTCAGCAGCGTCACCTTCACCTCACGATGAGCTGAAACTACCCCACAAAACTCCCTTTAAAAATGTCCAAGTTTAGCATTTTATCTGACTTTTAAATACGGTTTCTTTTAAGATGTTGAAAAAATATTTAAGGGCCACTTTGAAATTTGGCATCCATCCAAAAAATAAGAACAAATAATGCCTTTCAAAAATATATGGTTTCAAATTGTCATTTCCTTTCTAGACAGTTCAGTCGTCAGCTGTAACTTCATCATTTTCTAAATGGAATATTAGCATAAAAATGTTTTTTTTTTTTTACAATTGATCAAAGCAAAATTGCGACACAAACGAGGGGAAGTTTAAATTTCCTTTACTTCTGTGAGGTATTTGAACGGCTCTATCAGGGCTACCTGTGACTGAGATTAAACGCCTTTGACGTCATCACCATGCTCGTGCTGCCTTCAGGCGTTCAGAATCTGTAGGAACACAAGGTCCTAATGGCAGGGGATATGCTCTGCTGCTGATGCTGCTCCTTTCAGCTTTATATATAAGAATAAGATAATATTGATTGTATAATTCATAAAATATATCGTATAATAATATTTCACACTGTTTTGCAACTAAACAATTATTCTGTTTAGTTTCATACATTAGTAATAAATTAACCAAAATCAATGATATTTCGATATTTGTTGTGAAAATCAGTTAAAAGTATTTAAAATCAAATACATTTAGCCTAAAGAGTAGATAAATGAATAAATAGATATTATAAACAGAAATGGTCAATGTATTTTATTTGCTGTACATTCAGAAAATCTTTTCACTGTCCTGGTTTACTTCTGAAAAAAACAAACAAAAAAAACCCCCTAATAACTGCCGCAGTGAGAAACTGTAAGGCCAACCATAATCAGAGCGCCTCATGATCGTCTGCACGGTTAATGTCAATGACTGAAGTCTCCATTCAATGTTAACAATGTTAACAATGTGTGCAGACACATCCAGATTATTGGGATACGTGACTGAAGTCACTTGATCCTTGCTCAGAGCAATATGATCAGCTTCCATCCATGCAGACATTCATGTTTCTCAATAGCTGTTTGTGTGCCGTGTTTCGTTTCGTAATCTATAAAACTGTTATTCTATGATGCTGTTGGCTGGACTGAAGAGCAAAACTCAGGAAACATTTTAAGATGGATTTATTGAGTGACTACTGGCAGGCTGATCTTGTTGGACTCCAGCATCAGGAAGAGTGGCTGGGCTGGATGGCTGGGAAGGGCGGGCAAGGCAGGCAAGTCATGGAACAGACACCTGGTGTGGTCACAGCCAAAGTCACAGGGACTAGAGATGGGGAGAAACCACTCAAGACCATGGCACCATCACAAAAACCTCCGTTAACCCCCATGGCCTCCACCACCGACATTGACCTTCAATCCGTCACACTGAGTAGGTCAATCTGTCACTGGTAGATTTATGAGGCCGGTTGCTGAAAGTAATATTTACACCAAAACTCGTATCAACAGTTCCGTTTGGGCGCTTTTTCTCAGAAGATTTTCAATTTACGGGGAAAGTAACACTTTATCTTCCTCCATTTTCCGTTGTATGGCAGGTGGTAAGCAGTGTGAAGGTTCATCAGCGCCCCCCACTTGTGAAGTGCTCTAACTCCTGGTAACACTTCATCATATGCCTCCATAATGTTTAATGTTCAACTGATGCATGAGTTCAAAGGTCAGTTCAAAGGGTAGCGCACTTCATTTTTTATAAAATGAATGAATCAACATGATCACATTACTTAGACAACCGCCGTAATAATTTATTTATATTATAATAATCATGATCCAAAAAACTCTGAACTCGTGATTCCTCACCTGAGAATAGTTTACAGAAATTGAGAAAGACAGATTAGATTCTTGAACTTTGCCTCTAACTGTCGACATCAGGCATTCTGAACAGACGCAAGGCATTCTGGGGCGTTTGAGTTTGTGTCACAGACTCCTGTCAACATACTCAGAAAATTATTAAGTGCGTTTCTATTCATTTTGTTCCACTTATATGGGGTTGGATCGCTGTGGCAAGCAGGATTATAAGGGTATACAGAAAAACCTCTCCACGGCAACACTCTCCAGCTTATGTGGCGGGATTCCGAGCCATGCCCTGGCAAGGTAAGATGTATAATCCCTACAGCGACTTCTGGATCTACCCCAGTTGGATGTGCCTGAAAAACCACCAAAGGGAAGCATCCTTGAGGGGTTCTGATCATTTACCCGAACCACCTCAGATGGCTGCTTTGGACGCAGAGGAGCAGCAGGTCACGTCTGGCTCCCTCCGGATGTCTGAACTCTGCACCATATCCTCTTCTACCAAACACCAAAGCTCTTTTGGAACAAAGTCAACAAGCAGCGATGCATCTGACATTACAATCTTAAAATGTTCTTATTGATTCCTCCCTCCCGCTCTCTAACACAAGCTCCTATTCTTTCCACGGACATAAAAGTATTGTTCAATCTCCGTCCCGTCACTTCTGATTCTTATCCACACTATAAACCATTACTCCGGCAATCGGGTAGTTTGTCTGCAGAGAAGTGCATTAAAGTCTGATTGGTGTGTTCTGTTTGGGTCTGTGACTCTGCAGCCTGAGGCGTGTTTACTCATAATCATCATAAAGCAGCAGCGGCGTTCAGCCCAGCCCCGTGAGTCATGTTGACTTATGTCACGGCTATTTTTGTCCAAACAATCTATGGAACCCCGTGAAAGAAAACCTCATAACCTGGAAGGTGAACTCCCTTCCTCGTACTGAGAAAGTTCAGAACTACAAGGCCGACGCAAACTATTGTGGAGCAACAGTCTCTATCTCAGAATAGAATTTAAATTAAAAATATATTTCAATTATGTATTGACACCCTCATTTGAAGTCTCTAAATTAAAGCCCAGGGAGCAAAACTTGTCAAAATATGACATTGAACTGAAAATGTGTGTATGTGAGAAATGCCAGGATGTACATCAATCAACCATAACATTAAGACCACTTAGCTTGTATCGTGCAGATCCTTAATGTGTCCATTACTCTGTTGCCAGTTCACCAGTTGTCCTTCCTTAGACCACTCTGGTAGGTACCAACTGTTGCAGATGGTTATAATGTTGTGTCTGATAGGTGTATACCTGATTAGCAAGACGTCCTGAGTATGCAGTATAAGTTTATACACTATCAAGCACACCCAGAATGCATTTTGTCTCTTCAAACTAATCTGTCTGATGACAGCTGTTGGGCAGTCTGGGCCTTTCTGTCGTTTGTTTTACAATTACCTCTACACTAGAGAGGTAGAACCCGGTCTCACTCAAACAAAGTCAAAGTAAAGTGCTTCAGGTTACAAAACAGCTTTTTGTACAAATAGAATACAACTTTAAAAAAAAAAAAAAAAAAAAAAAAAAAGTTGCTGCCAATTTGTTTAAGGAAAACAAAGTGCAACATTCTAAAGGGGTCCTGGACCTCCTCTTTCTTTTTTCACATGTCTCAAATTAAATTGGAACATGCTACAGGACAAACCGCCGATTAAATAAGTGCAGCTTTTATCAGTAGCTATAATATAGGAATGCGACATCTGCAAAAATATCTTGATAGTTTTCTGGTTTGGTCACCAGGTTCCTACATCTATTTCCCCATCTACTGAAGACGTGCATTTAAACATTTTCTTAGCCGCTGTGCTAACGTCATCGTCTTAATACTTGGGGTGATCCGTTTTAAGTATCTGATTAAGTTTGTTGCAACGTTTTCTTTTTTGACCCTCTGTGACTCATCGGTTTTATCAAGCTTTGCGTTTTCTTCATTCTGGGTGAAAGAAATTGAATACTGGTGATGTCATGTTTTTAGCTCATAATGCTGTGTATGTGTTTGTGGTGCTCTGTGCGTATGACGTGAACCAGTGTGCCATGAAGACATGGAATAAACTAGACTAAGGCCGCTTCATTGGGAGAAGAAAAATCTGATTAATTAGCCAGGCTAGTTAATCAAAGAACTTCAAATTCCACCGAGGCCACCGGGTGTCCGCTACGTTTTGCAGCGATGGACATAAATGATCTATTCTGACATCCAATGCGGCACCATAAACATTTTAAATAATAGCTAAAGGTACCTAACGTCAGCTAGCTTTGCTTTAGCTAGCTTATGTGAGCCAAGTTTAATAATAGAGCCGTTTTCAGTTCCCTTTAACTGTAAAGAATAATTATCTTGATGTATAAAGGTAGCAGATCGTCAACTTCTTCTTTCCTTAGGTGATCAAAGTTTGACCATCCGTCTGCCACGAAAGAATAATGAGATTAAATATCAGGTTGCTCCCCAAACCCATTATGCTGGCTTACTATTTTCTCCCTACCTTCCTTCCTACCCAGCAGCCTTTTGGTTCTTGAAATAACTCAGTATTTTTTTCCCAGTCAGCGCCAATTGACCAACTTCCTTAATTGGGTGTTTGACACCATCTCCTGCCCTGACTTTTGTTTTTCGGGCCTCCTTTTTTACCATCTTTGTGTTATAAACAGTACTTTTTACCTTACCGTCCCTAACGGCTACACACATACTGGGTTCTGACATCAAAACGCACACAGCACACATCTGCACTTGGATCTGGAGATTTAAACTCGCACACCTCCGTTGGATGTACTGCCCTCTAAGCACAGCATAGGAAGTGTATTAGCCTTTATTGATTTCTAAAACAAGCTTTCACTCTGTGACTGATCGAACGCTCAGATTACAGAGGTCCGGTTCAATTGATTCGTTTGTTTTAGGGTTTGGCTTCACCAAACATTATCAGCTCTCCGCTCTGCCTGCAGGAGGAGTCAGCGTCTCTGGGTGTATCAGCTATGTGCCGTGACCACTGCAGTGTCGTGACTCACCTTAGCCCGTCGGCTGTAATTCCAACTTCCATCCTGTCTCCTGTCGACACACACTGCCTTAGATTTACTGGGTGTGAGTGTGTGTGTGTGTGTCTGTGTGTGTGTGAGTGTGTGTGTGTATGTCTGTGAGTGAGAGAGCAAATGGTATCCTTATTGATTGCAATGCCATTTTCCTCCCCTGGGATCTCAGTCCATTCTCTACTTAAGAGTCCAGACTATACTTTTCGCCTTTGTTTTTTAACCAATCCTTTCCTCAATGTGACTCAAATCACTCTCACTCTCTCACTCTCTCACACACACGCACACACACACACACACACACACACACACAGAGAGGCTGGCAGTGTGACAGTATTATGATTTGTGGCGGGGGTTGCTCTGAGCTGGCACACGCTCTGTTCGGTGCTGGCACAGCACATCTTGGCAAGCATCTGTAGGGAGCTCAGCGCTTTGACGACCTGCCCTTGGTACCTCTCTGCTGCCTGTCACACTCGTGAAGTATTGGCACAGGCCCACACACACTCAGTCTGATTTGGACCCAGAGTGTTTGAAACACACACCTGGGATTCTGCACACTTTTTAAAGGAAGGAAAGGTTAGCATCCGGAGAAAGGAGAGAGCCATTAGCAAGAGTTTGCAGCTTTCCCTGCAGACGTTGGACGCACACTTAAGCATGTTTACATAAGCCACTGTCGCTTTTAAGGTCATCATGGTCGTTTACTTTCTGCACTTTGTAAATACTGGTCTGATACTGGACAATATTTATGTTTCTGCACCATCAGCATTGAACTCCCAGATACCTGACATGTACAAAGATCCGAATGTATGTTGTTATTTCTGTGTTGTTTACTGTGTAAACACCTTGTAGACATGATTCTGATGTGGTAATTAATTATGGGCTGGTTGGGTCAATTTCGTGCAAGTTCTGCTTGAACATTCGTTTAGAGGTATTTATAGCACTGCTATGTTTTGTCTGACAAATACAACTACTTAACTTGCATCGGTCCATGGTATCGTTGACACTCGGTATCTGTGAGCACCGACATGAGTACTTACTGTAGTCGTATGCATCATGTACCTCCATTTATGCTAAAGACAGCTGATTGGCATCTTCATGTCCAGTACAGTGTCTGTGATGTAGTGATAGCTGGGAATCTTTTTTTTGGCTCTATTATGGTGATAAGATGAAATCTCCTGTCATAGTATCTAAATAAAACTATTTAAGGTAGAGTACATCTTGTGTCATAGATAATATAGTATTTAAAGGTTCATGAGAATGGGTGACGAGAGTTTAGTCATCTGTCAAAGCTCTCGGTTTACAAGTCGATCTTCGAAACCCTCATCTATGCTCATGGGCTCTGGGTAGTGAGCGAAAGAATGAGATTGGAGATACAAGCGGCTGAAATGAGCTTTCTTTCTAGGGCCGCTGGGTTCAGTCTTGGAGATAAGGTGAGGAGCTTTGAATGGATCCACTCCTCCTTTGTGTCGAAAGGAGTCATTTGAGGTGCTACCATGTTGGACAGACCTTATTAATTAGAGCTCTTTTTTTAACTCTTCTTCCCACTGCTATCTTGGGCTATGTTCCCATCAAAAGCCAAGTTGTTCAATTCTGATTTTTTAATGTCCCCCCCAAACGGCTAACATGCACATATCCATATATGCCCCACCAACCAACTATAATCATCCTCTTTGTGAGACAATTTGTGGTTTTCAAGCCAAAATGGAAGCCTTCCGAACGTATCTTGAAAAACTGATGTTATCTATTGCTGTTTCCGTCTCTCCTCTGTTTGTTTTTTCTTTTTTTTTACCACTGGCTGATGACGTTAGGGCTCGGTTCATACGTATTTGCAAAAAGTCAAGTAAATTCTTATCTGGCCTTTTCACATTCGTGCGTGGTGACAAATCGGACTCGTATCTAATTTCTAATGTATAAAAGTCAGGTGTTAGTATATCATCTGGCTATAATAAATCAGTCTCTTTCAGAAGTACAGCAATAAGGTCGTCCTTCATTTAGGTTAAAATGTGAATATGAAAACTCTTAGAAATTAGCCTTTGGTTTCCTTTGAAAAGTATGTTGAAAAAATACAGCACACACGACTGGACATTGATACAGCTTACTCATTCTTAAAAGTAAAAAGGAAGTCAAAACGCATCACCATACAACATTATCGCACTGATCTACAGCGGCAAAGTCAGGAGCTTCACCCTGACTCCTGGTCTAATGACTCCAGATTTCATTTATTGCTTTGACAGCATTTCATTCAAAGGATTAACAGGTCGCTAGATATTTGTTTTTTCCGTAAGTGAAGTTTAAATTCCCTGTACAGTGGATGAGATGGATCATTAATATTTTTTCAGAGGTCATCATATTACTTAGCTGCTTTAATGGTCTTCCTATGATTTTAATGCCAAGTTAGCTATCTACTGCAGCATATTCCTCCTCTCCAGGCTCAGATTACCTCGCCACATGATCATATTAAAAGATAAGATGCTTTCCACTAGACTCTTATACACATGTTCCATAATATTTACTCCACGTTATTGTTCAGTTTGTGTTGGGGTTGCTTAAAATTCTAAGTGCTTCTAACATTTAGTCCCCCATACTTGCATTACCCAGCCTTGACTAAATAGCTTCTGATTGAAAATGAGCCAATTCTGAATAAAAGTGTAGTTTTGGTTTGACTGTACATCCAGTACAATGCCCTCTGTCACCACCAGATGGAATCCTATCTTCACTTCATCTATCCATTTAGAGTTTTTTGCTTGTCTGCATTAAGAGATGCTAAATCTTGTGGCTGGACAGCTCACTGATGCTTGGGTATAATTAATCTCCTGTCATAAAGAACTCAATGAAACAAACCAGATGCAAAACTGTTTAGAGTAAAAGTTGCGATTTCAATTAGCGCCTGGATCCCGGATCCCTCTGGCTGTTTGAGTCTTTATTACCTCTGATCGGGGTTTTATGTAGCCTCCATCTGGAATGATTTATAGTCTGTCTGGACCATAAAGTTCCCGCATTAGTTTAAGAACAGACACCAGGAGCAGATGACATGTTTTTATTGTCTCTTGTAATGATAAAGAGGAAACACTTCATGGAGAAGAGGATTTCTCCTTGTAGAGCCGATCCATCCACTCCTCCCCAGTACTGCTGACTCTGAGTCACACTGATGGTCCAGTAGGGAGCAGCACAGTGCTTTTTTTATTTCCCCACCAGCATCCCTCTCCTCCTCGCTCTCTGATTCTCCTCTCACCCCCGGCCCGCACTGAAGGTTGTGGAAGCCGATCAACCGTTTCGCTACATTTTATTAATTAGGAATTAGAGGTTGTTAACCCTCTTGAAAAGAGAACATCACTGGAGTTCAGCACAGGGTTTTCTTGCCTGTGGAACCCAATTATCCTTTTCCTCTATGCAGTCGCAGTAGCTTTGGTTTTTTATTCCTAGAGGTAGAGGATAATTCAGTTTGTTTCTTGCAGTCAAGCATCATTCGGAGACCATATGGAAAAGCTTTCTATGAAGATAACATGAACTTTATATAATGTTTCTCAGCCTTTCTTTTGTGATTGCACATGTGCAAATTATGCAAATCACGAGTTTAAAATGTATTTAAAAGACTGAATGCTGTAAGTTCAGAGTGAGATTGAGAAACTTTTGGAGTTAATATTCCTCTAAATCTTTTAATTTTGTATAGGGATTTAATTTCAGTTATGAGTAATACATTCTGAGAATCACCTTGTATTTGGCATGCCTCATAATTTTGCAAAATTTTTTTGCAAAAAAAGGTTATTCACCTATTTTATGAAAATAGGTGTATAACCCCCCCCAAAAAAACCTAATTACATTTAGTCGGCTCATCCAGTCAACTATTGCGACCAATTTTTATTATTTCTTTTTGGTCATATGTTTTATATAGTGTATTTTACAGCTTGTTATTGAAAAATAACAAATCTTGTTTGGATAAAGTACGTTCTTCTTACTATCAGTGGGAAACTGCTGTATTTTGGTTATGGGACTCATGGTTCACAGTCGTCACTCGCTCCCTGTACTCCCTGTACTGACTTAGATCTTGGATCTTAGTCTTAGACTTAGATCTTGGATCTAAGTCAGGTTTGAAAGTTACGTTTGTACTAAAATGCTGTTGAGAAAGGTTGCAGATCTGCAATGGTGCAATCTGAAATTTCTCCAACAAAAATCCCAAATCTGTCCAAAGCCAAATCTGGAAGGTACATTTTCGATACGTTTTCTTCCCTGCTTTCAGCCAGTTCTGCATCCCACAGATGTTCGAGGCATGCGTGAGATGAATTATCTGAAAGTATTTCTCTTACACTTTTGCGCACTTCATCATCACCCCTGTTTGTCGGTTGTGTTGGTTTTTCAATTTAATGAAAAACTGTCCCGCCTTGCGGGCTAGTTGTCAGGTGTCTGTTAAGTTTGTTCAGTACCATTGGTTGGTTTGATTTTGCTCATCTGAGGGTGTCACCCGTGACCCTGTTGCCATGTCACTACTTGCCCTTCTTAAGACCACTTACTAACCACGGCATACCAGGATCAACAATCGAGACCTGCAGTTCTGGAGATGCTCTGAAATAGATTTGTAGGCGCAATTTGCCCCTAGTCAAATTTGCTCAAATTCTTATTCTCAACATCCGTTATGCTTTCTGACTTTTGTGTGTAGTCACAGGGAATGCATCATACAAAATTACGTTAGCCCCTTAATGTCCTCACCAAAGTAAAAAATATGGGACAAAATGATTTCTATAGCCAAGGTTAATGCCTCCTCAGTGGCACCTTTGACCTGTGGTGTCCCCCAGGGCTCCATCCTTGGCCCCTTACTCTTTTGCATATACATGCTGCCTCTGGGTCTTATTATAACCAAGTTGAATCAAATGACACAATGAGAAACAGTGCCTCAAAAAGTGCTCAACCAAATAGTTGAGCAGGAAATGAAAGGGATAATTTGTGTACTATAGAGCTGATGTTTACAGAAAGTTTTACAGGATGGATACATATTGTTTCCAGATTTCAGTTTTTTCTTTGATTCTTAAGTGTTTTTTCGAGGACACTCAAACCAAACATGATATATGAGCCATAGAAATTAAAGTAAAGACGACAATTCTTTCCAAAGATTGCTGTGACAGTAGTCAGAAGGGATTTCTGGGCTTTGTGGCTCACAACAACCGTGACAGCATTCCTCGTCCCACAAGATTTTTGTGAGTCAAATTAGGCCAGGTTCAAGTCAACAACAGTGTCTGCTTCGATCAGCCTTCAAGCATAAAACATTGTACCTTTAATGGATCGGTTCCATTTTCTTGTCACAAACACCCATCGGCATGTGCTCAGCAGGATTAAAGAGGTTGATCTGTCCGAAAGAGAACGTTTCCCCATCTGATATTTCTTGTAGCCGACCCCACTTTGCTGCCACCTTCACGCACACACAAGTCATCCTGCTACCCGCAGGTCCACAATTGGGCTTTAATTTAATGCTCGGCTGCCCTCTCCCCCTCCGCTCCTCTGTCACTCATCAAGGCTTCAGGGTGTGTGTATGTGTGTGTGCCTCCCAGCTGGTGTGACTGTTTCAGTGTGTCTGTTTCTATGCATGTAGGTAAAAAGATATGTTAGTTTTTGGGTTGAGGTTGATCAAAGAGTGGCTGTTTATCTCTCTCGGTCTACATCTGCATGTCTGTTGGTTGTGCTGGCGTCTTTATGGTGCACTGCAGGATGGGCTTGAATGTAGCTACCTGAAAATGAGGGTATGAGTATCAGAAGGACTCATGTGGGTTTCCTCAGGTCAGCTGTTTACAAAATTAGCATGCGTGTGTCTCTTTGTGAGTGCGCCGGGACCGCAGGGCTCAAGTCCACCGAGAGAACTCACTCCCTCGTTCTATTTTTGTCCAAACTTAAAAGCAGTGAGCATGAGCACAACATAAATCCGTACGTTCATCCAGTTTAGTCTCATCGTCCAGGGTTGTATCCCAATGGCAAGGTATTCCCAGCAATGGTCTCCAGCTCATCCAAGGGAACCCATGTCAATTTATTTGCGTGTTTGAAATGGTGTTAGGTGAAACAACGATAAAGAGCATAGTCTCATTGAAATGTAGCAACAATAACCCGGCCTTATCAGTGTTTCCTTGAGGGAATACCATGAAAGAGTTATAGAAGAGTTGTTTGCGAGTACACAGAGCGCCTCCTCATCGATGTCACATCACCTGATCAACTTTGTCAAACTCCAAACCAGGAGATAGCACAAATTTGTGGAATTGTGATCACCTGATCTGACAGGGTGAATCTTGATATACCATCGTTGAAGACAAAAATGTGGTGTACTCTGAAGCTGGCGTAATGTGGGGCAGATCAGACAATAATCTGAATCTGAATCAAAAACTATGTTCATAACGGTGTACAATCAGACAGATGTGAATGGGATTGTTTTGCCTCTATTGGATTCTGTTATACTGTTATATAAACACCAATGCTAGTACTTTAAAACCAAGGCTACCGTTTATCCATGCACCACTTAGTAGTAGTATAAACACGTATCAGTTCGGATCTATTTATTCAGTTGAAGACTCGGAGAAGGCCATTCTAATGTTGGTGGAATGGTTGTTTTATACCTGCAAACAACTAATCAGTGATGTATTCTGAAACCAGTTTTTTTTCTGTTGAAGAACAGGTCAACCAATAGGAATGGTCCATTTAGAATAGGACCCAATACAAACAGGTATTTCAGACTCTTGAAGTGGGTCAGGGCGGTTTTTACCCTCCACAGCCAACGCTCCTCTTTTAAACTGTTCCTTTTATATTGCAGCCACCATAAAAGTCAGACATTGCTGAATAGATTTGCTCTGAGAAAATAGTCATACTCAGAAGCCGGCTGAGAAAGAGATTTTCACTATTTTAAGAACATTTCAGTGTCTGGATGAAGTGCAGTCTACAAAGAATTGATTTCCACCCGCTGCATGCGTGCACACGTGGTTCCTTGGTGTGCATATTTGTTCAGGAGAGTGTGTTGAAAGAGTTCATCTAGGAGCGGACGGCAAAGTGAGGTCCAATCCACACCAATAGAGTCCAGCTTACAATGGATGAGCTGCTTGATTTAGGCTTAACGCTCAGTCATCCTGGCCTTAATGCCCCTTTAGGCCATCTAGCGAATTAGTGCCACTGCATTAACACACTGATGCTCCTGGCCGAGACCGGTAAGTCCAATAGAATGTGTGCATTCCCGCCGCCATCCAGCCGTCCCCTCTCCTCCACCATTACGCACCCTGGATCCATTAAATTTGATCCTGCGCACTTTCTTTGTTCATAGTCGCTTTCCATCATCTAATTGTCAGAGCTAACTTCATGGTTTGAAGGATGATAGAGCCACCGATGGCACTGAGGGGCCGCAGCCACCAGCACATTAAAAGTGTTTGATCGTCTTTTCCGGGCCGTCTCCTTTTCATCCCCATCAGGGTCTAGAAAACCTTAGGTTGTTCTCCTAAACGTGAAGAAGTTGATTGGGTTAACAGATTTCTGTAGGAAGCTGGACTTATTCATCAAAGGCTATTTTAAGAGATTCTTCTAAAGCCTTGTTGTGTTAATATTCCAGGATTCAGGGATTCTGATGGTCTTGGTATGCTTGAAACAGAACACTTGCTGTATTCAAGACAAATGAAGTCAGAGGTGGCAAAAGTACACATATTCTTTCACTCAAGTAGAAGTAAATGGGTAAAAGTAGAATTAAGGACTCCTTTTTCTACTGATGCAAAAGTAAAGGGTATGAAATGTAAAAGATGCTACCCTTTGGAAGACATTTAAATGATCTCGTATTGATTAAAGTCATCAAGAGCAGCCTGACTGAAGACCTTGGGGCCGCTGAGACCGTTGATACTTTTGAAGCAAACTCAAAATCCATCGTCGTATTTTAGTATTTTATATCACGCTCTTATACTTTCATTTACTTCTTACATACTGTATCAGGTTTTATCTTTGATCTTAACGTCCTTTCAATGATTTTTTCTATCCTTTGGTGTTTCCTCACTTCCTTCCTCACCAAGTTGGAGGCCGTAATCTTGACCTTTGGGCGCCGCTGTGGGCGTCGCCGCTGGCCCAGTTGGATGGGGGAGTCAGTACCGCAACCTCAAACCGGCCCGGTTTATGACAGCGTTTCCCTCCGTTCTTTTTGCTTAATTTCTTGTTTATATGAGTACTAATCTTATTTCAAGGCTTTATTTAACTAATCCCAATGTCATTGGGATTTTCCGTTTGTGGAGATATCCCAAAATCAAATCCGTCGGTTTTTTTACGAAAAAAAGAGGATAATAACTGGTTTTCAAAAAATTGTATTTGACCAAGTAGGAAATATTTATAACCTTTATTATTACGATTATTAATCCACACAATATCAGGAGGTTACGTGAAATTTGGGCAAGATAGTCGTACGGACATTGAAAAAAGTACCAAAGGGTGAAAAAGTGGGGTGAAGATAAATCTATGACTCCACATAGTTCTCCAATCATCGCGTTTAGTGAGTGTGAATGTCAAATGTATGGCAATGCATTAGCATTGTAAAGTGCCCATTTGTTATAGTCACACTGCAAGGTATTTAACGGCAAGTAAGACGAATGAGCCCTCACACATCGTGTTATGACCCTTTTCTGCTTGATAGGTTCTCATTCTTTGTGACTGATCTTCAAGAAAAGTCCCAAGAAATCATTAGAAGTCATTAGAAATGGTAAATAATGTTCCAAATACCTCTGTACCTTCTTTTTCTATAAATGCAACCATCAGAGCAAACCTGTGCGCACACATATCGCACACTTGGGATGATGGTCAACCCATGACAGCAACAAGATGACAAGCTTCTTTCTTTTACTATATTTACATGAAGTAAATTCTCAAATGTATCATGCTAGGAACAAAGATGGGGAAGAAGTAACAAACACTTTGCACGACAATTGGACCTCTAATCCACAGAAAACATGAACTTTTAGAGGAACTTAATGAAAGAATACTTGAGACAGTCGTTGTACAGTGGGTGAACAATCGAAAACTTGAATTTTTTTCTTTCTTTAAATTCCAAACTTATACTATATTCCAAAATTAGATGTTGAATTAACTCAATCTGCTGGAATGTACAGCTTCCCTTATGCAGCATCGATTTATTTTCCATGCTTCTAGGTTTTGGGTTTTTGTCATAGCTGAAGAACTTGAATCTATTGGACAGTTTCCGTTTAAGATGGGGGTTGAGTGAAAGTTCTTTGGTCTATTAAAAGTTTCAGGGAATATTATAAGGGCACAAAATCGTTTTTCAGAGTATCCGCAGGACTGGTCACTGTTTCCGACTGACCCTTGTGGGGCAGCTCTTTGTGGTATAATTGAAATGTTCCATCAGTCCTCTGAGCAGACATTTCGTGATTGTGAGTCAGCAAGAATCAAAGTCTTGTCGGTGTCTTCCCCGAGGTTCTTCACGTCTTCTGGTTCTGTGCAGCGAGCCCATGCCTCTGTTCTCATTCTCTGCCAGCAGTTTTATGTAACCCCACTTTGCTTATTTTTGCAGAGGCCTCTATTTAGCAACTGTGGCGTGAAAATGTGTAACGCACCCAGAGAGAATGTGTGTATATCTGTTGTCCACCATATCTGCTCTATAACTGCTTTCTGAGGATAAGAAATATAAAACCACCCTAATGGAAGCTTTTCTAAAGCAGTTTATTAAACTCAAATAAGCTTCTCACTGAACTAAAAGGCCCGTGTTCCCATTTTCATTGACATTTAATTATAGCCATTAATTACGGCACCAATGTAATTGATGCAAGCAGTGAAATCGAATTTCATAAATATTCTGCCTTTAATTTTATATAACCTTTCAAACTAATTCTGTAGCAATTAATCTGGATATTGCGTGTACAGCATACTCCATATATTCTACACAACATGAACTGTAATCAAATGAAATCGGTTTGGTTCTTTGTCAAATCATATGATGATGCATTCAAGGGATTTGGGGATTCTGCATCCTGACAACATTTTAGGAGAATTCCCCCAGACTGTTTCAGCATAAACCGAAGCTGAAAGTGCATCCGTTTTTAAAATGAGACAGTGTCTGCAAAAGTGAGGCGTTTGAAAGTTTGGGCCGTCTGGATTTTGTCATCTCGCATAAACTTCTCGAGCCTCTGCTGAACGCTGACGCTGTAATGTGTTTCCATTCTGCTGCACTTACCGAGTCACTCTAACAGTTTTATGTCCAAAGTGAGACTCCTGAGCATGAATGGATTTTTTTTAAATCTTTGAGTCTGTGGTTCTTAGACTGATAATCAAGTCTGTGCCGTATTTGTAATTATGGTTGGCGAAAAGTAGAACGACACCCTCCGACTTTCGTCCTTTTTTCTCTGTGTCCAAAACGAAAACAGTGTCAGATCCTCAGACGCATTTGAAATAAAACAACCCGAGTAAACGCTAAATGTGACATCTTAACAGCGGCGGGCCTTCAGTTGTGTCCCACCTGAATAAATCCACGTTTTAATACCATCATTACGACGGTACGGTTACAGAAACCACCAATATTACACAGAAACTCAGTATAACGGGGCGTTTTTTCACAAACGGGTATCTTATGTTGCAAGAATGAATGCCATTATTAAAGCAGGAAAACTACTCAACACAATTCAACAAGTTTCATTTCACTGCAGCCACAGCTGCGCCACATACATAATATCTAGCAGAAGCGTCAATATCAACCAAATAAAGTGACAAGTTATAATGAATTTAACTTAACTTTTGATTATTTGTACACAAAATCCATCTTCCTTTCTATCCTCAAGAAGAGTTCAATTGCTCTGTTGAACAGGTCATCTGTGTGTTTCAATTCCTTTTCCATCGCCATGGAGGCTAATGCTGAAAGTCGAGTCTGTGCAGTCGTACTT
Organism: Lophius piscatorius; assembly: GCA_009660295.1. Classification (NCBI taxonomy): domain Eukaryota; kingdom Metazoa; phylum Chordata; class Actinopteri; order Lophiiformes; family Lophiidae; genus Lophius; species Lophius piscatorius. The sequence continues at coordinate 40,155 of VRLP01002640.1, read as the reverse complement.
CTGTCATAAGTTTTAATTCGCTTTAGGGCCGAGGAAATCCGCTCGACAGATCAGCTGACAGGGATAGTCACCGCCAAACATGCCAATGTGTACAGCAGTGGTTTTGCTAGCTCTTACGCTCTCTGATCATCCAAGAACCTTATTGATGATGTTATTGAACGCCTGCTAGATGGCGCCGGTGTCGCCAACTCGAAATCTGATTGGTTAAAACAACATTTTCATTTCTATTTATTTTGCGTTACAGACGCCTCGCTGTTGATTCGGAAGGATTCCAGGTAGATTTCTTTGACATGGCAACAGATGATGGATGAAATATGATTGGATAACATACCCTTCTGGAAGCAGCGCAACCAAGACACTAGCTATGAAATTACGAGAATAGACTATTGGGAATATTAGAATGCATTTTCATTAGAAATAATCTATTAAAAAATGACGGCCCACCACTGCATTTTAATGGTAATTATATTTGTTTAACCAGTTCTGTAATACCAGTGTGGTCTGTGTGACAAAGTATTTGGTATCAGCTGGTTCCACCTGGACTAGACGGACCCTGACCTGATGGATACCAGCCCCGTTCAGTCACATCATCACTTTATATATTATCAGCATGTTATTCTCAGTTATCCGTATCAATGACGGCTAGGATGAGAGAACAACAAACATGACGGCATACAGTAAAGGAACCTGGCAGGAACTGAACACGGGTCTCTCTGTACAGTACATGGTGGTTAAGGTCCCGGAAGGTCCGAGATCTGATTCTGTTTCAATGGTATGGATAGAACAGTCCTCTTTGAAGCACTGCTGCCGACTGAGTTGATCTGATAACACTGGGGTGCATTTGTATTGAAGATTTAACGATTGCAGCTTTAAATCATAAATCCCTATATTTCCCTTTTTTTCTTCTCATTCCAGGTCCTCGATGGGCATCATGGAACCTCGGGGTCTTCATGTGTATCCGCTGCGCCGGCATCCACCGCAACTTGGGTGTCCACATCTCCAGAGTCAAATCTGTCAATCTGGATCAGTGGACACCCGAGCAGATCCAGGTACACATACACACGCACACACCCAACCACACGCACACACACACTTTGAACCAGGGTACCTGCGGATCCTTAAAAAGTGTTAAAATTTTGCACATTTACTCTTTGATTTTCAGGGTCTAAAAATGTCATAAAAAATGTTATTTAAGGAAAGGAGTTAATGAATTTGATTTCATTCAATTTTATATAATTTGTACTTGTTTAGTTTTTCCTCGGTTTTAGCCTATAACCCACAAAAAATTACCGTTACGCCAACTTCCTGTTCCTTTGTAAGCGAAACATAGAGAACTCTGCTGTCATTGCGTCGCAGTAATTTGCATTTTGGGTAGACCATGAGCGGACTGAATCATGTCTCAATCATGACTCAGACCCAATCATGTCTCAATCATGACTCAATCATGACTCAGACTCAATCATGTGTCAATCATGACTCAGACCCAATCATGACTCAATCATGACTCAGACTCAATCATGTCTCAATCATGAGTTCGACTGAATCATGTCTCAAAGGTGGCAAATATTGTTTCCATCCATCAATTTTTATAAGGCGCAACTTGAACTTCGTTGAAAGATTTAGCACAATGTGTTGACTGAAGTCGTTGCTAATTCTCCCTTATGTTTATTTAGTGGTTAACACGAGGTACATTGTTTTCCATTGGACTACTTGTACTGCCAGACAGTTCTATTCTTAATCTTATTATTTCCCTTGAAAGGCATATTTTCGCCACTAGGGAGAGCATCATCTTCCAAATCGCAGTTTTCGAGCCAGAACTTCCAAACCGCTGGTCGCATTTAGTCCAAATTTGGTGCATATGAATCTAGTGAAAGACATTTATTTTATATAATGTTTTGATATTAATAGTTCATATTTCACTGATGGGAGCTTTTTTTTTTTACGATAAACACTGTTTTTTAGACTTAGCTTCCTAACTATTGGGCCAATTTAGTCCACATTTACCTCATATGAACAGCTTGAATGATATATTCCTTTTATTTGACATATTTTATAGAAATTGTTAACGTGAATAATAATGAAAACATAGTTCTTTGACCGTTACTTACCAAACAAATGCCCGATTATGTCCAAATTGGCTCATATGAATCTACAAAAGAAGATCTATATTATATATATATATATAATTTTACTATTTTACCACTTAGGTGGACCTTTCAGTGGAAAATACAGTTTCTAGCTCATAACCTCCCAACCATATGTCCAATAATGTCTAATTTTAGTTTATATGAATTGACACAAGGAAATCGGTCTTGTTTTATTACTGAGCTCAGAGAAATTGTTGTATTATATTTATCTTCATGATTTAGTAACTATGGGATCTTATCTTAGAGCGTATAGCATATAGAAATAGTTAGATTTAATCAATATTGTCAATATAACTAGACAATATAAAGTGTTTGAGATTATTAATGAGTCATGTTTAATGAGCCAGTTCAATCCAGTTCAATCATTTCCAGTCAAAAGCAGGGGACTTGTACAACGCAGGGGACTGGGGGCATTTTCAGGGATATACCCTTGCTGTTCAGGAAGACACAATGGACCGAGTTATTTTTTTTTGTTTTAATAGGCAGTTATGTTCGCAGCTCTTAATCGATGTTGTTTAAACTCAACAAATCTCTTTAACAGTGTGCGCTACACTTTAGTTCGCTTTGATTTCTTTGATAATGGTGTTGATGTTTCATTTTAGACGTTTTAAAAAGGTCTTAATAGTCATTCACTTTGCACTTAAAACTGTGCAGAGACCCTGCTTTGAACTCACAAAACATCTAACAGCTCATCTCAGTTTTCACTGTAAGTTTAATTAATTTCCACATAAAAGAGGGGCGCTCAGATATTAACTACCCAGCTGTGAAATAGTCGTTAAATCGGTATAAAGTCATCATTCATTGTGTGAGACAGGAAAAGAATCAAATGATCTCATTACGATTATTTCAAAAGACGCTTGCTGAGTTTGAGACAGAAATCCCAAACCTCCTCTAGAATCCCGATCCAAACACACAAGAGTCAGACACATCACAGCCAGAACCAACTGGACCCGATGATCGACCTGATGGTATCTAATGTAGCATGAAAGTCAAGAAATACACGCACAAATAAAAGAGAATCATTATAATGAATAGCTTTTATTCCTGTGCTCAATAAAACTACCTTTTTCCTCATTCTTAAAAATAATCCTTGTTGTGAACATTCGTGGTTGCAATGGGAGCAGCGACTGCAGGATGGTAAGGGTTTGAGAGGCGTACATCAGAGGTAACGTCTGGGGTCAGACGTCCTGCAGCAAAAGTAAGAGAGGCCAGATTCAGGTGGTTTGGACACGTGCCAAGGAGTGATAGTGGATCTATCGGTAGAAGGATGTGGAGATGGAGCTGCCATGCAGGAGAAAAAGTGGAAGACCAAAGAGGAGGTGTCAGGATGTGGTCTGAGAGGACATGCAGTTGGTTGGTGTGACAGAGGAAGATGCAGAGGACAGGGCAAGATGGAACGGATGATCAACTGTGAGAAGTCCTAAAGGGAACGGCTGAAAGAAGAAGACTGCGGCGTGACTTTATAGTACAAATGTACTTCATCATTTGCATGACCCAAAGCATCATGGGAATCAGTCGCAAAATCCTGAAATATATTCCACCCAAATGTAAATGATATCATCACCAACAAGGTCATGCTGATTAAAATATATGTCTTCTGTTTCTATATGTAGATTTATTCTCATGTGATGAATCTATGTATAATCCATACGTCAGGGTTTCTGTGGGGTTTTAAAACCTCTGAAATCTGATCATGTGAAGATAAGGCTTTAAAATGTAAAAGATATGTTGAGGTTTTATGTATGGGGTCTTAAACCTGCTCAGATTGGTTGATAACATAACATTTGACAATGGACTTCCACTGAAGTGCGTAAAATGCACTTATTTTATTAAACTTATTTCGCAATTTTATATCACATATAATTTGTACTTGTGTGATGACATAAAGTATACATTATTATTATTATTATTATTATTGTTATTAAACGCTCAGAGCAGAATAACCGGATGACATCAGTAATGAGTGCCGTTCAGACATGAAACCGTGGGAATAGTGACATTAAGTTGTTTTTACTCACATATATGGAGACGACGCTAACAGATATGCAAAATAGTTCAGTTTTGTTCTCATGGTTATGATCGGGTCATTGTAATTCAGAGAGATCAAACAGGAAACGAAAACTGAACAACTTTTCAATGTGGCGCACACTGCAATGTCAGTCTGCACATAAATGGACTCTACTTATATTTTGCTCGACCAATCAACGCCTGCATTCGCCCGTTCACACAAACACTCATACTGCAGTACAAGGCGCCTCCTTCGTGTACACACACACGTACACAAATGCAGCATTTAATATGCATTGACACACACACACACACACACACACACACACACACACACACACACACAGTGTGTTGTAAACAAGCATGTACATGCTCATTGACACGCAGCAATGCTGAGGGATTATAGAGGAGTGTAATTAATCTGTGTATAGGTGTGTTTTCTAGCATGTCACCATGATTCAGTTACACACAATAAATCAGGATAATTGGTGTGTATGTGTGTGTTTGTGTGTCAGTAAAACTCACCTGAGTGTGTCAGTAATTTATTTAATCATCCACTTGTTAATATATCCAATAGTTCAGTGTGTGCGTGTGTGTGTGTGTGTGTGTGTGTGTGTGTGTGTGTGTGTGTGTGTTCACAGCAGGGCCTATCCATCAGCCGAGTGCGACTAGAAACGGTCTCTTTCGGAATGTTAATCACTGCTTTCAATGACTAATTAATTCTGGATGGCTGATTATTCTGACTCCATCTCCTCCACTTCTCCTATCATCACCCCATTTATCACCCGCCTCTTAATTTAGCCTCGACACATGTGGCCGGCGTGTCTCTCTCCCGGTGTGTGTTTGCGTACGCCGCACAAATTGAGTTGAATGCAAATACAATGAAAGAACGAAATTGCTGTGTGTTCGACAATTTCTCAATGACATTTTAACCGACGCTGTCTTTGTGTCTTTCTTTCTCTCCCTCTCCTGGCAGAGTATGGTGGACATGGGCAACAAGAGGGCCAGACAGCTGTATGAAGCCCACCTACCAGAGAACTTCAGACGGCCACAGACGGACCAGTATCCTCCCCCTGCCCGCCTTCTTTCTGTTACTGGCCTCGGCAATTATTCAACATTCACACACACACGCCGTCTGTCTCCGTACAGAGGAGACACACGCTACCATCTCACACTAGATGGGATGGTGTGAATGCAAGTTTAGATCATTTATTATAAAATATTAAAATTGGATTTAAACAGCAACATCAAAGGCTGCGTGAACCGTGAGGTATCGACACACCGCTGGAGTCGTACGGAGGAGGGAGAGAACGGTTGGACTGGTTTATTTAATCTCTGCAGACATCCACACAGGTGTCTGTCTCTGCCAGCTGGAGAAAGCAGGACAGGTAGGGGCCGTAACACCCCCCCTTTCCTTAAGAACAAAGTTCTACTTCCAACCTTATCCCAAGCAAAAAAAAATCAAAACGTAACAAACAAGTCTTCAACTAATCCCATTATCTTTGTAAATTGTTCATATATTAGCCATCTAAAATACTTTCTTCCTCCACGTTTGTTTGTTTGGGAAAGTTCGGACTTTCAAGTTCAGGAATCTGGAAATAAATCAGTATTTGTTAATTATGACAGATGCACATGACTGATGTTAGTGAAAAGTATGAACTCATTAAATGTGTAGTATAAATAAATGTGTAGTATAAAGAGAATATATATTCAATGGCAGTTCCAGGGATGACATTCTTTAATACTGTACAAAACATAGAAATGTATCTAAATCAGCGTTATTTCTTATCATTGACGTCCAACACAAAAAAAAGCACTTATAGCTACGTAAACAAGATGGTATATGAAGAGTTAAAATCATAAAAAAAAAGGATAATGTGTAATAAGTCAGGACTGTCCATAAGAATCCATAAACATGTAAGATAAAATTAGAATGTAATATTTTCAGAAAGGGTACGTCATCTCAGGTGGTATAATATTTAAAAAAAATTTAATTTTGAATGGAACAAAATGTATAATTGCACCTAAATTATCTCTGATATTGTTATTTTATTGACATATCCCACTCTGGAATAGTTATAGAATAATCCACTTAACATTTAGTACATGGAGAATCCTTTTTGTCATTTCAAAGTAAGTGCAAAAAAGTTTTTAAAGGGTTACAATCCTGAAAAATACATTTGATAATTATGATCAGAAATAATGTTAGTCGATTAAACTAAAATGATCAGTATATAATACTTAATGGCGGAGACGTTTTATGTCCTCTGAATCAGTGAAAGTGTATTTTTCTTTGAACCCTTAATACTAAACGTGTCAAAATGCATCTAAATATGTGTTCTAGTTAATCATTGCCATTTCACATTCAGCATGGCATGTGAACATTTCTTTTGTATTTCTATCATATATAAAACACAGAATTAATACAAAGTATAATATATAACAAAAAAGATGGCGTGGACATGTAAGTCCTCAAACAGGATGTGAATAAAGCTTTGATGGAGAGAAGCACGAGGATGAACCTTCTTTGTTTTCTCTCCGTCAGGACAGCGAAACAACAATATCTAATCTGACTCATTGTCATCCTCCAATTTCTGCTCGTCTGCACATCCCAACGCTCATTTCCATCCCAGAATAATGCGTGACAAGCGCGGTCCATCAGCGTCTCTCCAAACATCCTAACTAGACATCTGTACGTATGCAGGCGTGTCGCAGCACATTTCAGCGTGCCCTTTTCCCTGATACTAGACCAAACAGCTGTGTGGTTAACGCGGAAGCATATGTTCATATTTCCAGCGGCGAGTTGAAATAAATCTCCCTCTTTGAAACGCTGCTCTAATACTCGATCTTGTATCTGGCAGGCCCATTTGTGCGGGTGGTCATCATTCTTCACTCTTCTGAAGTCCATTAGTCGTTCTGACAGCAGCGCCGCTGGCTGAAAACAGCAGATAACAGACCCGGGATTAGAGCAGCTACCGCCTGAATGTGTGTTAGCGTCTTCTGTGCTGGTAATCACACATCACTTTGGGCCGACTATTTGCTGTTCATATGTATGGAAATGAACAAATGGAGTCTTCCTTTCCCCCGCACTGTGTTTGCAATGTGTTTGCGCTTGAAGGCAGCACGGTGTGATTGTGGTTAGCACTGTTATCTCACAGCAGTCGGGTTTGAATGCACCGGGGTGGAGTTTGCATGTTTTCCCCTTGTTTGTGTGGGTCCCTGCGGGTGCCCCAGCCTCCACCCACAGCCCAACAACAAGCGGTATACTTTAGGTCAATTGGTGACTCTGAATTTCCCGTATCTGTGGATATTAGCATTAGTGCTTGTTTCGTGTTTTCATGTGTCGGGCCTGCGATCCATCTGGATACCGAAAACTGATGGATGGACACATACTTACACATACTACTCTTATGCTGCTTTCAAATGTCATCTCCGATTATTCACTTCCCTTGAGCAGGTAACAGAAATCTTCATGTATAGACCGATCTCCTCCAGGAACGATACACTCGCTTCGACCCACTATTTCACTCTGGTGTCAACCGTGGCTGAAGGAAACACAACTGCTGCTTTGTGTGTCTGACTTACCTGAAAGCCAAGCATTGCTTAGTCTGAGTTCATCACATTATCCAGGACAGGGCAGACACCGACACTACCGATAAGCTCCGTCCACTTCGGCATCAACGTCTTACCTACGATCCGATGTGTGACATTTGGAGAATCTCAACCCAGGCTTTTGTGTCGTAGTGTGAAATGAATTTCTCACTCCGTGCTCAAAAGCTTCACATTTAGTGTTACAATGAATTTTCACCTGTTACAATCACATGTAAAAAGTAAAACGGGAAGTGAAAGCGTGAAGTCGGGAGTTTGTGCCAGGCTGGGAGTTGAGAATTTTGATGCAAACATCAGGAATTTGTGTCACTCTTGTTGCATTCAACGCTCAGACGTTTGTTTCATAAGATCTAATTTATCACTTGCGTTGAAAATGCTCAACTCAAGCAGGTGAGACGAAAGATGTTGGCTTTGCTTCATTTGTGATTTGCAGTTTGTTTTGCCCTTGCACACGTTTGCGACCACTCGTAGCTAATCAAGTTTTTTGAATCGTCTCTACAATTGTTAAATATACGCGGTGCGTTCGGTTTGAAGACTGTACTCGAGAAAAGAATGTCACTGGTATGAAGTAGGAAAACAGACACTTCACGTTTCACACTGTGACTTTTTTTCCCCGTCCATAAACGATATCCCAGTTTAGATGCACGGATCAGCCGTAACCACTCGCACCAATTCAGCAGCTTTAATCGCGCTCTCATACCTTTAGTGTCGACGCAGAGCTCATTACCATAACTGAGGGTTGGAACACAGATCATCTGGTAAACTGCGAGCCCTTCTTTACGAGTTTTCAGCACTGTGGACTGATACAACACGCGTATCGCTGCTGAACAACAGCACAAGATAAAAGATAATAAACGCCATCAGTCTCTTTGTGCCTTGGTTGTAGGGTGTTGTGTTGTTGAACTGCTGCCCTGATCTCTTCCACAGAGACTGATTGTCGGAAATCAGATTTGGGAGGAATTACGCGGATTCCGTCCTCGGCTTGGTGCGGTGGACCATCTTTTTACTCTTTCAGGCTTGGTTGCAGTGTTGGTTGGATTTGCAGATCCAGTCTAAATCTATTTTGTGGATATGGAGAAGGTCTATAACCGTTTCCCCCGTGCCAGTCCTTTGGGGGGTGCTGCGGGAGTATGGGTACCGGTGCCAATACTACGAGCCATCCGTTCTCTATATTACCCAAGGAGAGTTGTGTCCTTCCATGTGTCGGACATGAGTTCTGGGTAGTGACCTAAAGAATGAGGTAGAGGATACTAGCGGCTGAAATGAGCTTCCCTCGTAGGGTGACTGGGCTCAGCCTCAGAGATTAGGTGAGGAGCTCAGACATGCGGAGAGAGCTAGATGTGGAGCCGCTGCTACCTCTAGTTGAAAGGAACCACTTGAGGTGGTTGGGGCATCTGATTAGGATCCCTCAGGACGCCTCCGTGTGGAGGTTTTCCAGACTGCCAACTGGGAGGAGACCCTGAAGTGGAATGAGAACTTGCTGGAGGGACTTTATATCTCATTTGGCCTGGGCCTTGGGATCCCCCAGGATGAGCTTGTTGGTCTGGAGAGGGATGTGTGGGAGTCTCTTTAACCAGCTGCCATCGCGACCCGACCCCGGATAAGCGGAAGAAAATGGATTGATGGGTGGAAGTTAATTTTCTTGAATGGCTTGAGATCTGTCAGAATCGTATGTTCCAGTTGGTAAAGCTTTTTTCAATTTTTTGCAACATTTCAAAAATTTTAAACTGAAATACAGCCAAACACACACACACACACACACACACACACACACACACACACACACACAGACACTTATCTGCCATAACTTTATAACCATTGACATTGATGTGTATAACATTGATAATGTCTTTACCATGCCAACTATCAGTGAGTGGGTTGTACTGTACTAATCATCAATTAAGGTTTGATGTAATTGAAACAGGAACAAGCAAGTGGATAGATCTGAGTTTCTTAGAAGGGGACCAAATCGTGATGGCTCGAGAGCTGGGTCAGAGCATCTCCAGAACTGCAGTTTCTGCGATTATCCATAGGTCCTATTATCCTATGTACTTCATATTTTTGAGCAAAATTACATAATTTCATCAGTTTGATAGAAGCCAGTTCCACAGGAAGCCCATATATCAGCATCTCCTGTGTAGTTGTTCTGTTTTGTGGATCTTTATTTGTGTACCATCAGTCTTCCGTTGTGGTCCCATGTACTATACAGCCATGTCATTTGTCTCACATTTATTCCACACAGTCTCTGTAGAGCTTTGGAGAGTGTAGCATCCTATTGAATCTGATGCTTCTTGTCAGCGGTCATAAATAAACGCTCTGTTAGTGCAGCCTGCCGCCTCTCTGGAAGCTCTTCTCACGTTAGTGGTCACCATTTTTCAGTCCGAATCCCCACGTCTATTACTAGATCCAACGGATCAAGTGTCGCTGCTGAAATAGGGAGATCAAAAAGTTGCTGTAATTTCCTGGGTGACTTGGAGGTATATTCTTGGGGGTGTGTGGGTTGAGTTGACAGACATTAACAGATCCATCACTCTGAACAGAACCAGTGATGCCAATCATACCTTTAGGTGAGGTGTTCCAACCCTTATGTAGATTTTACTTCATCAGGATTCAAACAGATAGCTCAGACATTTTGAAAGAGGTTGCGAGGAATCTCTTTAGATTTAAGGAATTTATTATTTCTCTTATTGCAGTTAGATTTTAATCATTCTTTTCTGTGCGTATTCCTAAACTAGACTAGAACCCCAGTGGATCAGCTACTTTCTGTTATGAAAGTGTTATCTGTTATGTCACTTTCGATGCTTAATATTTGTAGTTTATATGACGAGGATTTCCACAGGACTTTCTGTCATCTTATAGGATTTCCTGTAATACCCACTTTCAGACTAGATAGGAATGACTGTAAGCTTTGGATTTTCTTTATACCTTACTTACCTGCTTATCATGGTATTAGTATTGAAAAAAAGTTTAAATTGTCCTTTTTTGTGTGGATTTTAGGATTAGGGAATAAAATAAGTGTCATATTTTAGTCTTAATCTCATTCATTTCACATTCATGCCCCCACAACATCACATATAGGGTTACTCTTGTCTGCACACAACAGCGAGTAGTCAATCCATATCTACCCAAAAACCACTGGACAGAATTCAATGAAAATCCAAATATGCATCGCTGGGGTCCTAAAACAATCAATTTCATGCGTGCTCTGATGCTTTTTTTTTTTTTTTGCTAAATATGATTATTCATTTGTCCTCAAAGTCCCCTAACTTCTCACAACACAGTATCGTTAGCCAGCAACAACACATTCATCATCCCTTTTGTCTTTGTTGGCATTTTTAGGAAAGACGCTTTCTCGATCTTGCAACTTGTAACCCAAAACCTGAGAAGTCTATTAAATGTGTTTGACGGAGTTCACTCAAGAATATGGAGAGAGTGTTGGTAGCAAAAACCTTACTAGATTTTCCACCCAGATCAAAAGCAGACTATGAAGCACCCAGCAATCCTGTCAGAGGCTCCATGGTAACCCGGATAATGACCATGCACACGTGTTCTGGAGGTGCACTGAACTGATACTTAACTGGAACAATGTAAATGCAACTATAAAGGATATTCTGGGATATGCTGCACAACAACTGGGGTGATGCACTATATGCAGGGAACATTGTCGACAAAAGAGGGGCTAGATATCTGTCACAAATTGTGTTTATAGCGGGTAAAAAAGCCATAACTGGTGCAAGGTTGAGCCTCCAGGGAGAGAATAATCGTTTTTCTAAGCTAGCAACTGATAAAAACATATTAATATATATATTCCATGTATTCAAAGAGATACCACTGATTTTTTTTTTTCCAACAGGTCCATCATCGTGCAAGAAACCCTCAACATCCTATTTTTTCCTGTATAGATCAGAGACTTTTGCCACAGTTACTGCATGCATGTACTATGGATTTTTTTAAAATCATTTTCTGCAGTATTTTAGTCCTTAATTCTAACTTTCAGAGCAGTGGAAGTCTTCATCCGGGACAAGTATGAGAGGAAAAGGTACTTCGACAAGGAGGCGCCGGCTGCAGATCCTGTAAGTATCAATGCCACTCATTCAATGCATTTTTTCATTTTTAGGTTTTTTTCCGGTCAATTTATACCACTGTTCGCACTTTGTACAGAGCTGCCATTATGATGATTGTCTACATTAGTTGCTGTTAGTTGCAGAAGGGTTGATATGAGTATATTTGTTGTTAGTACCTACTGGTGAAAGGAACCAGATCAAATGCAAACTGAAAGCGTTTTCTCGTGCCTTTAGCTCACTTGCAGCTCTTTTTTCAATGAAAGGCTCCCAAGTGCTTTTCATTACCAGCGAATAACCTGTGCAAAACCTGTTTACGCTGTCTTTTATTTTTGGAGACTTCTAATGATGAATAATTTCCCATTTCTGGCTTTTTCATGAGAAAGTGAAAATGAATGCTGAAAAGTTCGGAACTGCATCAAAGAGTGCGTGCAAGGTTGAAATATGCTGCTTATCGTATTTGGTATTTTTACCTAACACAAGACATTTGAATGCATTCCAGTTCCGACTCGGATGTGCCAACAAGGCCTCATGGTTGGCTTCCAGCATCTCTTATTTAGTCCAATAAGTTTGTATTTTTTTCAGCCACTGATATTCTCTATATTGCAGAATAGCGCACCTGCAATTCTTTCTCAGCCTAATTGTTTGGAAAGGTGTTGAAAGAGAAAAGTATTTGAGCCCGAACAACAATACTCCTGCATCTGAGCCCAAACATTGCAAGAGAATAACCTTTGAAGAAGACATCCATCTTCCAATACAGGTCTTCATCAGTCTGTTTAGATGTACAGTATGTGTTTGAGCGTCAAGACTGAGCCTTCTTTTCAGTGCATGATGGGAGTTGGAGAATGTGAGAGTGTGGGTGTGAATGTGGGCTGATGCACATCTCTTTGCCTTATTTGACGAGAGATTAACTGTTTGAGGAGAGTGTTTTGAAGATTTATGCACATGGTTTTCTGCTATACTTTGATTTATGCACGCCAATGTCAACGCTGAGCAAATTGTACTCTGGATTGTGTGTATGTGTGTGTGTGCGTGTGTGTGTGTGTGTGTTGTCATATAAAACATCTTGTAGTTTAGCCTAGTTATCTTCATTGGTTAATTTAAGTTACTTTGGATTTACATCCACTAAATTAACTTAAAATAGCTCCACAACTGTCAGGTGTGTTTGCAGAACACTGTGATACCCACTGGGCTGTAGCTAACTGGCTAGAGTGACTGTCTTCTAATCGGAAGATCGGAAGGTTTCCGGTTGGAGTCCCACCAGGGTCTACTTGTCGTAGGGTCCTTGAGAAAGACCCTGAAACCCTAGCTCCTCGGGCGCTTCCAAGGGGCTTCCCAATGCTCCCTCAGGGATCGGTCAAATGAAGAAGATAAATTCGCTATGTTGTAGAGTGTTTATTGATCACAGTGTCTGTGATCAATAAACACTCAATAAATCAATAAACACTTCTTCTAAACTCAAAATGTACCTGATCTTTTTTTTTTAAGATCAGCCTTTTTTTCTTTCTTTTTTAAAGATAAAAAAGGCTATAACATTGTTATTTTACCGTAACACCATGAAAAGAAACCAAGGAATATGATCAGAAACTCTTTGATAGCTACTGTATCAAATCTGATAGAAATAAGCAGTAACAAGTTCCTGTTATTCTAAAGTATTTGTTGGATATGACCAGGAGGACTCTCCATTTGACATAATTGGATATTCAAAGTACCAAAAATAGGATTTACAGCCCAGAGGTGGATATTGGCTATAAAATACCACCCATGTCCACTAGGGGAAGGTAAATGCACGTATGACAACGTTTATATTCTTCTCAAAAACCCAATAATGGGGCTTTTCAAATATTTGCCTATATCTGAGATAGTGCCAACTGCTGGTTATAGTCCAACAATACAATAATGTGTAGTTGAAAACAATGGAAACACTTTTTTTTAGAATCAAACTATAGATAAATTTGAAAAGAAACAAGAATTTAATACATTTTGGAGTCATTGTCCATCTTTACTTTGGTCCTCAAAGTAACACAATTAACTCCCTAACTGTTTGACCCTTTGCTCGGAGCAGCACTGTGTTTAGAACATCTCATCTGTAAGCCAATGTCCAACTCTCAGAAATGGCCCAATGCAGTTTGATCATAAAGCCTTTGTGAATTTTGGAATGATGCAGCGCTTTTAATAATTTGTATTTTTTTTCTTTGTTTTGCCAGTTTTCATAATAACTATAAATGAACTGTAGCGGACTAAATGTGCTGGCCACGGTTGTCATTAGAGCTAGGAAAATGAACAGTGGCAGAATATGTGGACCTAGACCAAAAATAATGAAAATAATATAAACTTTGCTAAGCCTTTCTTCTCTCTCTCACACACACACTCACACTGACACACACACAAACACCCACACACTTGCGAGGGCATTATGTGGATGGAAGGTAGACTCAAGAAAATCTGAAAGATGTGTTCGAAAAAATGTTGGTGGGAAATGAAAGCACTCTCAAGCATGAACACAAAATGCGTTCGTTAAATTCAAATCTAGTTGAAAGTCTTCTCTCTTTGACACGTCCTTCTATCATCTCTCTGCTCCCTCCTCTCGGTCTCCCTCTTTCTGGTTCCCTCTCTCTGTTCTTCTCTGTTGTCTCGGTTGGTCTTTTATTCCCTCAACCTTCTGCCTCCCTGTTTCCTCTGAAGCGTTTCCAGCAGCCAGACTGTGATCTGGGATCTGTTTCTGCCACCCACACAGGCGGCTTTGGCTTTTATATGCAAATTAATTATTAAAAACAACTCATTATCACTTTAAGCCATTTGGTGAAGATGGAGAGAGAAGCGGAAAGTGCGGCCGATAGTATCCCTCAGCCATAGTGTGTGCGGTTGTTTGGAAATGAGTGTGAGGTTTTTGTTGGTTTGCCTGAATTCTATGAAATGAACTGTTTAAATCGTCATACTGTACTGAACTTGATGTCATTTTTTTTAAATTATCTTTCTTTGCTTGATGAGACTTTGCATTCTGGTTTTCCACAACAAATGCATCTAAAGAGAATTGATGCTAATGAGATATTTTGACTACACTCCGAGAACCATGTTTCATCAGAAGAATTATGATTGGAGGAGACCCGTATCAGGCAGGCTAACATGCTGTAAGGTTTTGATGAATCGATCCATTAAAATGGAAAAATACTAGAAGATGGCTAAGGCTTGATCAGAGTTTTGGTCATGGCCCCTTATGAGATGTTGGTATTCTTTAAATCTCA
This sequence comes from Lophius piscatorius, assembly GCA_009660295.1. Taxonomy (NCBI): domain Eukaryota; kingdom Metazoa; phylum Chordata; class Actinopteri; order Lophiiformes; family Lophiidae; genus Lophius; species Lophius piscatorius. The sequence continues at coordinate 25,086 of VRLP01002640.1, read as the reverse complement.
GTTTTGGTAAATTTCGCCAGTACTTTAGAAGTCCTCATGCCAGAAGTTTTGTCTACATGCTTGATAAAACCAGGACTTTGGTAAAAAGCCCACTTTTGTAACTTTAAGCGGAACATCCCCAATAGCCACAAGTAGTCGAATGTAGATTGACGTTTCTCTCAATTCCATTTCTTTAAAGCTGAAAAGTCTGGGATATCATGAAATCATCATTGTCGCCGCCGCTAATCCTTCACTTTAACGCAATAACTTAAAAACTTTATAATGGATCCTTTTCAAATTTTATACCCACTTAGACCTCGGTGCGAGGAAGAACTGGAGGGTTTAAAGGATAGTTTGGTTGTCTATTTTTCCGATACTAGGGGGAGCTTTATCTGCAAATTTGTCAGGACTTAATTTATCAGCAATTGGTCCAATTTAGTCCAAACTTGGGGCAAATAATTCAACTTGATGAGCTCCATTTTACATTATTTGTAATTTACACTAATAGTTTGTATGTTACTCAATAAGGGTAGCTTTTTATTTATTGAAATTTTACTTCCTGGTCCGGAAGCAGCAAAGCATCCCCAAAACATTCCCTCACCAACTCCGTGGTGACCCTAGATCTGATGTTCTAGTAGTGGAATGATGTTTCGTTTATATCTGATGGGATAAAGGGGTCGACTTTAGGGGTCGTCTATCGAGATTCATGAAAACTCTACAATGATTGAAAGTGCTCAAATAAATGTCTTGGAGTTTAAACATAACAAAAAAACATAACAACAAATGAGTTGATTCTGTCGTGGGCCTCTCCAGAGTGCGATGGGTCCATCCTTGCACATGTCCCACCATTGTACCCAATTTCAAAAAGAAGAGAAAGGAAACAAAAATTTGAATTCTTTGTGACTGCGTACAAAACCATTCTTCCTAGTTTCATCAAAGTCCGTCAGATACCTCGTGTAGAAAAATGGTGAAAAAAGCCCAATCTTGTAATATTTAAGTTCCACTTCAAAATTCAGGGTTCGTCCTTGTCATATGAAAATCCCACCCTTCTAGTGTTATTCTGCCAACAGGTAAACAAACAGATGTCAAAAGCACAACCTCCTCGACAGAGGCAATTATTCTCCTTCTCTGTTTTTTTTGTTTTGTTTTGACATTTGAATATTTAAAGTCTGAAACCATTCTGCAGAGAACACACTGATAACCTCAGGCCAAATATATGGCCTGTTAAGCTTTATTGATACAGACATTCAAGACCTTGAAGTGCAGATTTCTTATTTGTTTTCCTGGTTGGGAGCCCAACGGAGATGCGGCCCTTACAAATTGAAAGGGACCGTTTGCAGTACTTTGCACACAGAGGAGTACACGGGTGCATCCACTCCATTTCCATTTCTCGGGCAGCATGAGCTCATTGTTCCGCCGTGACTGAATTAGTACGCGTGTTTATCCGTACATTGCCCACACATTGTTACATTGCTAGCGGAATCAACACGACATCAGAACTCATCTTGAAAACTGTGCTTGATGAGCCCAGCGATTGGCCTAAAAATGTCAGGAGAGAGCAGCCGAGTCACCCTGGAGGGAGATGATTCCAGCCCTATTTGCCTGCGTTAGTCATGGGGATGTCCTGTCGGCTGTGTCCACAGCAGTTGGCGATTTGTGTGCTCATGCAGCCAGGTGTGGCAGCCCACTAAACTCATGCCTTCCTCTGACATGTTGGGTTCTGACGTCATTGGATGGCGTTAGAGCTACAGGGAGATTTTAGCTGAAGTCATCTTTCCTTTCTTCCTTTTTTTTTTAGTCAAGAGAACCTTACGTCCTCTGATCCACAATCTTGCTTAAGAACAATTGAAGCAGAGACAAGTATTGATTCTCAATCCACCAGTTTGTGGGAAGAGGCAAATCGAGCTTCTGGTCATGGCAACAGAAGATACAGTATGAAATCCAGGATGGATGGGCTGTGGCAAGAGTGTATGTTCCTCCTCCTCCTTCTATCGAACGGGTATGAGTGAGAAAAAATGTGATAGAGAGCGAGGGAGGGAATCGAATCTCGGACTGAGCCGTTTTCGAGGGTGCCCATGTACCATGCCCATGCCCATGTCAATACGAGCACTCCAAATGAGAGAGGTTTAATAAAGTACCTCATATCTCAGATAAGAGAGAGAGGAAAATGGCTATAGATTCTTTTCTTTTCTTTTCAACCAGTACTTAGTGAGCACATAAATTGTGGGTTTTTTCACCACATTGAAGGTGATTTTCATCGTACGAGTCTCCCTGACTGACACATCCGTCTTCCAGAGGGATGATTCTTTCTCCCTGCCGCACTGCAAAAATGGAAATAGTTTGAACAACACAACAAGGAGGTGACCTACCCCAACCCTATGTGCCGGTCTGACCCATGAAGGCCATACGCCTGATTCCAGAAACTACAGCACACCCTCAGAGATTTTATCAAAGGATTTTCAGTTCTATACAAAGATCCCTGATGCTTCGCATCAACAACAACACATCCCTCAAGGTTATTCTGACTCACTGCAGAGTTATATTGCATCTAAAACATCTAAAACAATCCTTGGTAATTCTTTTTGCATTGGTGTTTTTATTGGTGTCTATGGCCATTCCACTTTCCTTCAGTGAGTTTCATCTGGGATACAAATGAAACTGTTATAGGTCTACCCAGCGGGCAACTTCCAGTTAAACGTCTTTTCCATCTTACTGTTACCACTGTAGCGAGGCCGACACTTCTATCTTCTAATCCTGATATCTATTCAACCTCTGTCCATCCTCTTTCACCCAGCGTGCCCCACTCTTCTTATCTATCCTCTACCACTCTGTTTTCTCTCCCTCATTCCTCTCACCCTCCAGTCTCCTCTCTCTTTATCTTCATCATCAGCCCATACGAGCCCGTTTAGTGCTGCGTCGACATCTACAGCAGCATCAAAGTCTGGAGAAGAGGAAGTTGCACATTGGGGGAAAAAAAGTCTTGAATACGTCAACAGAATAAGTATGGGATGGAAATTTACATCTCTGTTCACCCCCATGGGGCTAATGGGAAAACAGTCGTTTGATGCTTTAGCAGCTGAGGAGGGAGGAAGATGGACAATGAGAAAGCAGTAGAACAGAAGACAAGTGGGTCGGTTCAGGGCGGGGCCAGCTGACAAGAAAATATTACAGGTTAAGTCAGGTGGACTCGCAGGCAGCTCAATGTTGGTTTATTAATGTTTGTTTGAGAGAGCGTTGTGACGAAGTTGTTTTGCTGCCATTTATTTTCGTTTGGAACAAGTCATCTGTTATTTAGCCTACATTAGGGTGTGAGGGGAGGGGGCAGTGAAGAGCAGCAGGATCAGAACCTTGGAGAGCACTATTAAGTGCAGTCCTCTCTCAGTTCCAGGGGCTGACAGTTGTGCTAATGTAATACAATCGAGTTGCGGGTCGGTTTGGGTTCTGATGGATAATTACTACTTAGTATAATTATTGGCACAGGTCAGATGTAGTTTCACTCGTATAATGGGATGGGTGTGTATGGGTCTAAAAACAGCGTGACCTGCAGATCAGTACCGGCTCCTATTGCTGATAAACTACAGAGATGAATTCAAAACTGATTTCACAGGTCATCAACAGGCTAACGGAGATCATGCCCACATTCTATAACTCTGTGTGTGTGTGACCCAGTCTGATACCTTCTGTGTAGCTTTTCTGCTTTAATACAACCACGACTGGTAGAATCCACTGATTCGAGGAGCAATTTGGCGTTGCCCCTCATTTCTTCTGATTAACTCTGATTCTTTTCCCCCCTCTATGCCGCTCTCTCGTCTTCTTCTTTTCTACTTATTTGCTGCGTCTCTCCCTATTTTCTCTTTTCCTCCTCCTCCTCCCTCGTCTCTCTCTGTCTAATCCTTCCTCTTAAAATTCTCTGTTTTGCAGCAGAAGTCGTCTGACGCTGCTCCTGCCTCCTCCTATCTGACCTTACAGGCTGACAGGAGCAGACTCGAGGTGCAGGTCCTTCATGTCTCCTTTGTTGTGCTGCTGTTTGACTCTGGTTGTGTTATCTTGTAGATATTATGAGGTGTTGTCAACGTCAATTGTTAAAAGACAATTCATAAATCCACAACAGATTGTTTGACTTGTTTTAAGAGCTTTATGGCCCTTCTATCTACATAAATCAGCTATTACATAAAACCCACTGCCCACTGATTTGTAGGTCGAACCAAGTCAGCTCTGAAATGCACTGTGTTCTGAAACCTTTCTATCGCAGCCAGCATTACCCTTTTTTTGGTACTAACTTTTCCAGAACGGTTACGCCCACCAAGAGCTACCATTCTGGAGAACTGACCCAGTCTTCTACCTGTCACCACTTTGCCCCCCTCAAAATTACTCCGATACTTTTTCCATCCTGGTGCCAACTCCTCAATTTTGAGCCAGTCGTCAGTTAAAATGGTGGAAAAAACGTTTTCTTCTGGAAAATGATAGTCATTTATACTTCTTTTTATAATTATTCACTTTTAATCGTTTTTTAATGAATGAGTATTTCAAGATTCAAAAATTATGGCCCATCCTAATTGGCCCCAAATAATACTGCAAGAAACTTTCTTTGTGGCTTTTAGTTCTTCCATGTTAGGGGTTGTCTGGTGGGACCAAACCACAGAAATAGTTCATACTTATTAGGGTTTTGTCTGAAATTAATCCCTTGTTCATTCATTAACGTTTCTAAATGTATAAGACAGTCAAAGATTCAACAATTGAAAAGAATCAAAGATGTTGATCATCAGCATTGACAAATATACTCGGGCCAACTTTTTTTCACATATCCAACCCATTGCATTCTGGGAATATGAGCATTGTGCATGCCATGAACACTACTTTCACAGTTCAATTATAGATTTTTCCTCAACATATGGCATGCATTTCACACTGGCTGACGGTACTAACCATAATTCTCTGCACGTGCACATGGCCAGTGCACCGTCTAGTCGCGCTGGCCCTGCACATATGAGCTGATCAAATAACAGAAGGTACTTAACGATCAGGTGGGAGGATCATACCTGCTAATATGAATGGGCAAATAAGTCAATACTAATCTCATTAGCTCATACAGTCAGAAGCTTGGTGCCAGGCCTTCAAATGTAATAAACAAGATGAAGAAATGTCTTCATAAATCCAAATGAATTCAAAAATAGCCTTGAAAATCTGCCGTGCTTTTTAAATGTTTCATTCCATTCATCTCAAGTCAGAAATTTAAGCATAACGATGGTAACTTTAGTAAAATGGTAAAGGCTATGTGCTCATTCTGAATTTCATCGTTGTAGTTATTGATGACTGCGTTGTATTGTTTATTCTTATCCAGACAATAAATCACTATGAATGCAAGAAGCCAGCAGAGTATTTGTACCGAGACATGAGATACAGATAGAGAGATACTATTACCACAATAGTAGGTTTTTCAGTCTTTAACTTGTCTTTGGCATCCTCACCCTCATTAGCTAAAGCTTGTCTGTGGCTTGCATCAGCGCCCGGCTCATGTACAACAGAGCAAGAGAGAACCCGAGTCTGGAAAGACTGCATCGACTCTCTGTATGCTAATAAGGTTTGCACATTAAAACTGCATTGTGAATGAATTAAAATCTCATTAAGGAAGGTGATCTAATTGTTTTCAACCTGCGATGAGGCTCAGCAAGTCTTTACCATGAGGCCTTGTGTTTCCTCCTCCTTCGTAAGAATTCATAAGTGCCGTCGAGTCGGGATTTAATGAAACCATCTTTCTGCATGCTTCAGCGGTATTATATACCATTCATGTTATTGCTGGACAGAAAGTTGTCAGTTATAGTTGTGATATATGTTGCAGAGTTGATTAATGCATGAGTGCTGTTGGGTGAAGATGCATTAAATGATATACAGTGCTGGAATTGGATACTCAAACTAGATTTAACATTAAACAGAGGAAATCCGAGATGATGCAAAACAAACCAAAAAGCTTGTCTTATATGAACTGGGCCTGTCTGAAAAAGTCTTTGCTGCCTTATAAAGCTAAATCACATAAACTAACAAACCACACTAAGTGGTTCCAGCTGGACTGGACCCACCGAGACCTGATCACTACCAGACCTGTTCAATCACATGGATCTTAAATACTCCATCTTCAGCAGCAGGAAGTTTGCTCAGAAGTCTCACCAGTAGCACACTATGCCAAAGTCAAAAGGGCTCGGAATCCATCAGTCTGAGAAGGGTTCTAAATCCGTTTCTAAAGTTCTGGGAGTCCACACATCCACAAAGAGACACATTATCTACAAATGGAGGTTTCTTGGCTATAAGAATGAACCTTCGCAGAATTGTACCACCTTCGGAAATTCAACAGAGAGAACAGAGAAGGCTCATGCAAATAGTCACAAAAGACCCAAAGGACATATCCAAAAAACTCCTAGCCTTTCACACAACAATAAAGGTCAGAGTTCATGGCTCGACTGTTCAAAAGACCCTGGTTGACACCCTGGTCCGTGATCCACAGGAATGACCCATAGGAAAGTTCAGGCTCGTCTGAATTTTACCACAACACGCATCCATGACCTTCAGAACTTTTGTGGGAATCCTCTGTGGACTGATGAATGGAAAGTTGAACTTTTTAAAGTTCAACTTTCTGATGTTTTTCCATCAAGTGAAAGCAAAACACATTATTCTACAAAAAGAACATTAGCCCTAAGGTCAAACATGAAAGTGACAGCTGAGTGTTGTAGGACGACTCACCGCAATGGAGGGAAACATGAATTCTGCTGCCAGGAAATTCTGAAGGAGAATGTCTGGTCATCACTCTGTGAGTTGAAGCTCATGTGCAACTGGGTCATGCAGCGAGAGAATGGCCCAAAGCAGAAGAGAAAGTCATCCTCTGAATGGAGTGGTCTAGAACCCTGTTGACATACTTTAGTTAGACCTGAGAAGATCAGTCCATGCTCACAGTCCCACCAGTATGGATGCACTAAAGCAGGTCTGCAAAAAAGACTGGTCCTAAAGCGATCATGGGTAAAAATACTTTTTCACACTGGTGAATCGAATAACATTTGCTAAATGAAATGATCTAAAACTTGCATTGCAGGAAACCAGGAATGCATATCTCTTTACATTCTATTCAGATTAAACTACTATATCCACATGCTTCATACTGCAGCATCGTTCATGCGTGTGTGTTTATACAAGAGTGTATCTGTTGCAACCACATCTGACACTGTATTTTCTTTTTTCATCATAGAAAGAGCGTGAGAAGAAGAAAGAGGAGAAGAAGAAAGAGAAGGATGTGGAAAAAGTGGAACGACACAACAACTCAAAGGTATATTCTTTGTGTGGATTTATACAACCAAAGTAAAACCACTAATTACACACCAATATATACCTAGAAAGCTTTCACTAGTGATCAATGATGGCACCTACAGTAACGAGAAGGGAAGTAAATGGGAATGTGGCCCACTGACCTCGATCATGCTTTGTGTAGACTGATGCAGGGGTCAGAAAGTGGATATAGAGGAGTGTCTGTTTCTTGGTGCGTGTCGGTGAGGTGCTTTCAGTGCATGATGTGTGACAACAGAGAGGGCGAGAGTTTGTGCAGTGGCTCCACCTCTGTGATGCAGCACCTCCATCCTCCAGGGATTCTCCTCATAAACATTCATGTTGTTCGCTGGTGCTTTAGTTCGGCATCCTTGCAGATCGTTCCTCACTCATGCACGTCAGCATCCTCATGCTTTATGTATGCCTCTCAAACAGCCTGATGTACGCTTTATTCTCTCAACAGTCTTTAGAAATGTGTCAGAAAGGGAAACCTTTAATGGTGGGGCATTGGGATGAAATTATCTTTTTAGAAATATAGATGTGAGTCTTAACAGTCACTGTATCAGAGACTGATACCACAATAGCTTTACTATTCAAAATAAATTCAGCAAATGAATGGGATGAGAGACAATATGATTGCTATTTGCCACAATAACTGGTTTAAAATCTGATTAGATTAGAATTATAACTCCAGTTCATTCCAATGTTAGAATGAGCTGCAATCTCCGGAGTCCAGGTAAGAAGTCAGCCATGTGTATGTTTGTCTTCATTGAATTCATTCTCCACGGAGGACAGAGTGGGAGCTGTTGTTCATTGACGTTTGAGGGCATGTGTGTGTGCGTACCCTGGCTTTGCTATGCGTTCATACATATCTATACTGTGTGTGCTCGCATGTGTGAAAGAGGGATAGGAGAGAGAGGGGGCAGCTCTGACGGAGCGAATGTGTGTCTTTCTGGGTCATGGTTAGTAAATTCAGAGTATTTCCATGGCCTGCGAGGCGGTAAGGAAATAATGTTTCTCTCAGTGGAGTGGGTACTGCTCCGTGTGTGTGTGTGTGTGTGTGTGTGTGTGTGTGTGTGTGTGTTCCCTCTGCAGGGAAATCGAACGAGGGCTATGGGCAAATGTACCCACCAGAGAGTTATGTGCACTGTAGCATTAACATTTCTGATACCATCTGTTTATAAAAGACCACCTTTTTATTACCTAGTAAATTATATATGTCGCATTTTCTATTGGTATATTTTGTGCTCTTTGTAAGCATGTTTAATTGATTAATACATCTTTTCTGTTGTATACAGTAGAATATAAAGGGTGTCCAACATCAAATTATGATTCAAGGTTACTCTATTTTTAACAGCCAGCCATTTAAAGGTGTAGTGTGTATAATTAAGTGGCATATAGCGATGAAGATCCAGTTGTAACCTGTTCTACATCTCAGCTCACCCCACCCAGTCCAAGAATCTAGAGTGGCCTTCAAGTGTTAAGATGAAGTACTCTCAAAGGTTACATGTGAGATAACCAATAATATTTGTTCCTTATTGTAGTTGGGTTAATAGTTGAGGCCCATCCTCTTCGGGGAGGGGAGCCCAAATTTGGACCAATGGAGGATCATACATATTATTTAGCATAAAATCCCAAGATCCAACTTGTGAAACTTAGGGGGTTAAGTTGGGGATTCGACATGCACGGGTATGGGACGGGTATGGGACAGGTATGGGACGGGTATGGGACGGGTATGGGACAGGTATGGGACAGGTATGGGGCGGGTATGGGACGGGTATGGGACGGGTATGGTACAGTTGTTCTAGCTGCAGTAGGTCCAGAGCCCAGGAAAGCCTTGAGGTCTGGTTGGAGGCTGTTCTAAAGCTTGCTTCGTCTCCAGAACTTTTTCAAGCCGTCCCAGAGATGTTCATGTAGGAACTGCGGCCAGCGGTTTCTTTCACGAGTCGGGTCTTCATGTTTCTTTTGACGGTGAACTTTGTCGTGGCTTTGCTTTTTTTTTTGCTAAATAACAATTTTGATCCTCTCTTTGTAAAAATCTGAGCAGCTGGACGGCTCAGTGGGTTACACCACCGACTTTGGTCAAGAGGGTGTGGCAGAAATCCATTGTGGACCCTTAGGCAAGGTCCTTGGATGTCCTTGGATTAAAGATGTTGAAAAAACACCTCATCTCACAATGAGAGGAGGTGTCGATTACAAACTTATATATGAAACTATTGTTGAGCTTCTGCCTGGAAGCTATTTCCTGATGACCTGACATTAAATGTCAATGGCTGTGATGGAGGTCTGCACTCTCTGAGCGTTTTCTAGTCTGTGATGCTGGGGGAACTAAGTAGGTCACCTACTGGCCTTTAATGAGGTTACAGCATTAACATCAATTAGTGTCAGCTAATATAACCCACCGCCTCTGACGCTTGTAATTAAACCAGCAGAGGCAGAGGTCAGCAGCAGCTAAAAGACAGCAACAGCAACCTTCATGCTTCATGCCTTCTTCTAGTCTGACAGACTGCTGACGGACTAGAAGATGAAGATTTCATCATTGAGTTTTTACATTAAAGTAATTCTCTGCTTGCAGAATCGTTTTCTTCTCATATCTGCGTTTTGATGGGAGTTGATCTTGTTGTCTATAACATCGATGTCAAAAAAACTGTAATTATGCCCTGGAAATATAATATTGTTTTCTAACATACGTGTGCCTGCTGTTAATCTCAGCTCCTGATGTTTGTGGAGCCTGGATTAATCTCAGGTTTACTTCTATGTAAATCTATCCTGAGCCGTTGAGAGGTGGCATCAAGAGCATTTAGCATATCATTATGTCTAATCAATGAAAACACATTTACCTCTAGATTGTCTGCATATTATTGCAGCTTCTAACCACATGAAAGCACAGACCGGGCATTTCAGAGCCAGCTGTGACGTCTCGCGTGTCGGGTGAAGTTGTTATGATCGACTGATTCAGCCTCAGCCTTCATCACACAAACTCATCATTCCAAATAAGGCTTTAAAATGTGAGCACAATGGATGGGAAATATATCAATAGGCGCATGACACAGTTCAGAGACATTTTCTGTTTTTTGGGGATTAATTATAATATAAGGTTGTTTTAATCGTCAGAGTCAAACATTTAAACCAGGTGGATTCTGGATTAACCAACCATCCAATACCAGAATATCCCAAGAAATAAAGGAAACATAGATGTCTGTAAAAGAAAGAAAAAAAGAGGCATGCTCCGGACAAAAACAGGATTTCTTTCTCAGAGAAGTGGGCACAATTGCTTCCCCAACTTAAAATTATAATAAAGTATATAATATATACAATAATAAAATCAGTAATAAAAACGTTGAGTGAATAGGGTTTTGGTCTGTTTCAGACTTCAATTGAAAAAGTATGAAATTCATAAAAAATAAAAAACACGATCAGTTTGATGGAAAGAAGTTGAACCTTAATCCTGTCCAAGATCACAGGAGGGACCGGAGCATATCCCAGCAGACTTTAAGTAAGAGGTAGGGGACAGCCTGGACATTTTCTGCCTGTTCATTTGTCTGACTGTGGGAGGAAGCTGGAGCTCTCAACACAAAGAGAACCTGCCGTCTCAACACAGAAAGGGGTCGTGTTCCTTAGGTAGATTTGGATCGGAAGCTTGCTCTTCGATACATCTCTTGCAGGTGAGCTTTCTATGAGGTAAAGAGGTATTAGAGCTAGTTTGTCAATAAAATCAGTGAAATAGCTGCACCACTTCTTTGACAGAAGATGTATATTGAAGGGAGAACTGTTGTGTTGTTAGCAGGCTGTCATTACTCTCCGGAACCTGAACGGAGACTGTTTTGTTTTGGGTGAGAGGTATTCTCCCGTCACCCCCTGTGTGTGTTTGAGGGAGGAAGAGAAGTGATGTTGAATCAGAAACCAGGATCTTCCAGCCTCCCTGTCGACCTCCAGGTGTGTTAACGGTTAATGCAAGTCACTTTTGCATTTAATACCTTTTGCAAGAATGTGAGTGTGAGTATGAGAGAGAGAGAGAGCGAGAGAGAGAGATGGGCAGAGATATGTGGCATCTTTTTCTACCTCCTTATCTGCTGAGCTCCTGCTACAGATGGGGCCCCGTGTCAAGGAGATGTTTGAGGAAATTTCTGGTCTGTGTGTGTTCGAAAGTGTGTATATTTGGGGGAAACAGAGAGCGAGACTTGTTAGTATAAGTGTATACTGACATGCTGAAAGCTGTTTAATCTCAGGTAAAGCAGGGAACGAGCTAACAGCCAAGTTTCTCTTTCCGTCTCCTATCTTTTATCTTACTACTTCCCTTGTCTCTCACCCACTTTCTTCTCTCTCTCTCTTTACCATTCAGTGTTGTGTGTTTTTTCCCCCCACCCTCTAAAGCAGAGATGTACTGAACCAACATGACATAACCGCCTCCATATTTGCATGAAGATAATGTACCGTCCAATTCTGTGGAGGCGAAGGGACATGTACCCACATGCACGCACACTCACACACACACACACACACACACTCACACTCACACAGCTTTAATGAACTGAAATATTTCATCTCCATTCATTTATACTTTACACAAGCAGCAATATTGGGTTTTTTCTCTGATTTTATTACAATTCAAAGATAATAAATGAGTCTATTGATGTGCCTGTGAACGCAGCAGCTACTGAACTCATTTTACAGATGGCGTGTGAGGGAGACAGGACGGGCGAGTGTATGAATTTATAACAGCTCAGTGAAATCCTGAGATTGTGATGATTAAACATAATGATGCATGCTTGGTGTGTGTATTAAATCTGATGAGATCAGAATCCGTCAATCAATGAGCCTTGGGACGCACCATCATGGGGTCTGGGTGCCAGTAATTATGGTAAAAAGGTTTTTGACTGTCTAGCTAGGCAGGAGAAAGGCTGTGCTCACAGGTGTCTTCTCTGCTAAGACCTGGCCAGATTGTTGCTATTCCGGCGTCCGGCTCCGTTAAGTCATTACTAGACAAACAGTTTATCTATATCACATTTAAGCATGTAGACAACATAAACTTCGGGGGTCCATTCATCCAGAAAATGGCACAAACCACTTGCTGCGTCTACTTAGATCTCTATGTGCGTGTCCATCCGTGTCAAAGTTTTTGTCAATCTCCCTCTTAATGTGTCACAGTCGGCTACCGACTAGGTAAGCCCAACCCCCTCACCTGAAAGCAATTCCAGCTAGTCACTAGGAGATGGTGTGCCGTGACATTTTTCCATTTTTTCTGCTTCCATCACATCAATTTGGGACAAAATCTTCACTTGCTGTGTAATAATCTTATTCTCTTTCATCATTGCATTTTTTGCATTCTTCTGCACCACCTGCATGAAACCTTCCGAAACTTCACTGGTATAAATTAAATGTATTATTATTATTATTATTATTATTATATAGACCATGATATATGGCATTGTTGTTCCTATGTTGTTTTTTTGTGTAAGCAACTTATCAACGTATAAAAGGAGTCAAACTCCTTGTATGTGAACACACTTGGCCAATAAAGCTGATTCTGATTTCTGATTCCCATCTAATATATCCCGCCCACTGATAGGTGCCACGGTAACAACATAATTAATAATATTCTCCCTGCCAGCGGTTATAATGTTATAAATGGTCAGTGTATGCACAAACTCTATCAAATCTTTCAGGGAACATTAAACAGGGAACATGCTGATTTTCCTTACATGTCATACAATCCTTGAGTTTGTTGTGTTGTTGGAAATAGAAGTAACAGTTTTTTTGTTCGATCTCGGGATATTTAGCCTCGACTTTAATCCCTGAATGCCACAGAGATGTTAAGCTTAACATACTTTTCACCGTCATGTGCAACTTTGTGGAGATGATGACTCAGAGAATTTGCTGTCTCTCCCAAAATCCCAGCTAATATTTGCTTAATATAAAAATGGCCATTTTCCCCGAACATCACCAAAGATTAAGCTAGGCTTGAATGCAGAAACTTTATCTGTCCACAGGAAGTCAGTTGTCATTCTCCCTTGAAGTGACAAATTGAGTTCAGTGGTCCAGGGGTCTTTTGTCTGTTGAGAAACATGTAGCACTTCTTTATCAACCGCATTTGAAATCTATGACTTGCAGTTTAAGAGCAGCGTATATTTGACCTGACAAGCATCTTTAACTGAGCAGCGTCAGATTATAAGGCTAGATGACTATGTGAGATAACAACCTTGAATCAGTATAACCATCAACTGAATGCGAGATCGCTCCGACTTTATATTCTGGTTCATTCACTCCGACAGACGGACCTCCATCAGAGGCTGAAGGGACATTAAGCAATCCACAGCAGCTATGTGCTATTATTACATAATATTCTTTTCATTATAATTTAAGTTTTGATACAGACAGGGATTAGACAGTCAAGTAGAAACATTTTGTTCTGTTTGAGGGAAAGGAAATATATTGCTTGAGGTTTTTGACTGAAATGGTTATGGAAACCGTTCTGTCATCTGCTGATGGAGGCACGAATGGAGAGTGATTTTGATCAGACTGTACTTTTCTTAGTTAGTTTTGAAACCCAAAGGTCACAGATTGAGTTTTCAACCTGTCTTAATTCTCTACCATGTCCTGCTGGAAGTTCATGAACTTGATCTTGAACCCTTTCCTACGCACCCCTCTGAGGATACTTTCACTCTTGAGCTCCGCCGACTGCAAAACCCAGAATGCCATCGCTCATACAAAGTACCATCCGTCTGTCAGCTACTCATTCAGTTATTCAGTAAGAAGTCAATGACCTCATTATTGAGCCTGCCTTATTTTTTTTCTGTCGGTTGCATATTTATGCCTCGCTGAAACTGAATTCAATCTTGACTCTAGTTGTGGATCTGGATGTTGATACTTTTCATTTATTAATTGTCAATAATTTACTACCAAACTTATTAGGTAGTAAAAGTAGTAGTTATTATTTATTATTATAAAATAATTGGTATTTAGCAATAGAACCACTAGAATCCTCTGAAGAAGGCTAAAATTTGCAGAAAAGAGGTAGAATTTTTGTAATTGACACTGTTTGTTTTACTTCTTTAATCAAGTGTTTTTCAGTGTATGTTTCTCCCTAGAGAACCATAAAACAGATGTTCAGACAGATGTTAGGCAATCTTGTAGTCATTGAATTCCATGCTTTACCTCACCTCGGCATATTAGTGCCCCAACACTGGTTTCGTTGGTGCATGAATCTTTATGAATCTATTTTTTATGTTATTCGTGTAAAACTATTGCATGTAGCCCCAAAACCCAGTCCACAGCCAACTAGCATCTACGTGAAGCGCGACGTGGTCGACCTGAGGACTTTCCTGGTTTTGATCATATGGAGGATATGGCGTTTCACTGGGACTGCCGGCCTGACTAGAAATGAATTTGACTGTGCATGTAGAATATCAGGGCCACTTGGGTTTCATCATCGTGTCGTGAATATGGCTTATTCACCTTATGCCAGCCATCGGAGACGAGACGAGTTCTGCAGGCAATATTCAACATGTTCTCCACTTTGACAGCTGTCAGTCTGTCGCCGCCACAGGGAAAGAGCACAAGGAGTTCAGTGACTGCAAAGGGAAGGAGAATTTCCATATGAGTTGTACGTCCTTCTACAGGCTGTGGGACAAATGAACCAAAGGATATTCATAACAGTGTATATACTGATCAACTATGACAATAAAAGCTAATGTCTGATATTGTCTAGGATTTGCCTCCAAAACAGCTCTGTAGGGTATTGTATGTCCTGACTACTTTACATCAGTACCTGCATTAACTTTTTTAGCAATTTATGCTTGAGGAGCTTTTCTGTGGGATTGGACAATGCTAGCGAACCTTCACCTCCCACTCAAATCAGTAAGCCTTTGGGTCCCATGACGCTGTGGCTAGTTCCACAGTTGTACTTTCATAGACCATTCACTTAGCTAGTAACCACTAAAGACCAGGATCACCCAACATACCTGCAATTTTAGAGCATTTCAGACCAGCTCTCAGAGTTTAACTTTAGTCAAAGTCATTCAGATCAGAAAACTCGCCCATCTTCCTGTCTCCAACACATCAGCTTCAGGGCGAAATGTTCACTTGCTGCCTGATCCATCCCACCCACTGACAGGTGCCGCGGTGCAATATAATCAATGCTATTGTGACTTCACCTGCCAGTGGTTATAACGTTACAACATTTTCTCTGGAAAAAAACATGGTCCACTTCTTAAAAATCCCAAGCAGAGAGGAAGCACAGTAACCTACAGCGTTGAGAAACTGGGTTGGGAGGAAGACTGAAGATGAATACTTGAAGATGAATCCTGTTTTTTTATGTTTCGGGTAGAATATAATGGTTTCTCAAAATCGGGATAAGGTCTTCCAGTTTCTGAAATTGTTAGGTGCTTACATGCACAGAATAAAATATGGGATGCTTGAAAAACCTGATAATAACTGAGGTACTGGTGTCCATGTAAACAGTCATTAGCTTCCCTCCCCCACCACCATAAATTATGTGGTCTGTGCAAAGTCACCATCTACAGAGAAGTTTCCATATTAGAGGTGACTCTGTCCGTTCTAAAAAATGAGAAAACCAAAGAACACCCATAGATAAAATGACTAAAAATGAGTACAGGAGTTGAGATGGATTTATGTGCATACGCTCGGCCTGGAAGATTCGGGAATACCAAGTAGTCGTCTTTTTTCCTGCCGTATTCAAATTAACCATTTCTGTTCAGCCTGATTGGGGTTGTCAAAGATCAACTTTATCATCCTCTCCAAGCTTCCTGTAGGTGCTAATTAGACAAAAGTGCTGATTGGAATTTGTCATCTGAATGGGTGGTTTTTTGTGTCTGTGTCCTGACAGAGACAGTAATTTGAGGAAATGCATTAAAAATAAAGCATTTTGGCTGTTCTTCAGTTTTTGGGATTTAAATATGAAGTTTACAGATTTTTAAAAAATCCTTATAGTTGATGATTATTGCAAAATTCATGCTTATAAAAAATGTTTCAGGAGCCACAAAAGACTTGGAGGGACAAAAAATGCAAAAAAACACCTGAGAAGTAAGAATTTCCTTACTTCAACATGTTTAGGGCTGGGGATAATACCGTAATTATCTCCAGAGGGTTCAACCAACTTTATTACCTTGTTCCGAGGTTTTGTTGTTCATTTATCTCAGTGCCATATTGTTAATGTGCCTTACGTCCTTGCTGAATTTAAAATAAGCTTTTATGTAGCTTACACCAACTGACTGATAAACAGATTATACTGCTCCTGTGGCACCAAATGGGAAAAAAAGACAAGGTCTGTCCGCCGGAGGAAGATTAGATTTTTTTTTTCTTTTTAGAAGTGAGATCAGGACCACTGAAAGATCAAACTGGCAAGAACACAATAATTCCTCTCTCAGTTTACCTCAGAGAACTTCTTTTCAAACCCTCCGCTCTGTGCCCTCATACTCAATTTCCCTAGAAAACCCCCTGCAGTGTAACTCTTTCTGCTGCTTTTGTGCTATCGCTCAAATTTTTTAGAAACAAAATACACAGCAGAAATTACTCATCGGTGAATGTTTGCCACACGAAAAGTTCAAGGTGTGCAGGATCTTAGATCTATCTGGTGGAGAGATAGACAGCGGGTTAAAGAAAAGTCTAACGGAAGGACAGTGTGTACACGGCCTGCACATCAAACACACATCCTCTTTCTCCAGCTGCATTCATCTCCATCTCTCCTTCATTTGTCCCTCCCTCTGTCTGTTTCCTCTCTTTGTAGCTCTCCCCGTGTCTATCTCTCCCTCTGCAAACACTAAATCACTGTCGTCCCATTGGACTGCTGGCGCATGTTGTCTTTTTCTTTCAGCCCATGAATAAATTATCAAAGAGAACAAGAGGCTGCTTTCCCCTCGTGGAAAACACTGGCGCCTGCTTTTGTTGGAGATGGAATTGAAGGAGCATGTGCAGACGTGTGTGTTTGTGTGTGTGTGTGTGTGTGTGTGTTTGTGTGTGTGCTCATTCAGTGCAGGGATTTGGGGAGTGTGTTATCACTAGGTGTTCTGTACATCTGGACTGAGGTGGGCTCTGAAAGGATCCAATGATTGGATGTGATATATACGCATACGCACAAAAACACACACACACACAAACAGCATATCTATGGTCAATTGGAGCGGATGGTGTGAAGGGCAACCAAAGGAGTCGCACTCTGTGACTAATAATGTGACAAACACATGCACACCATACATGTCGAAGCAGTGGGAGGATCAATAGCATAGTCACATGGAGGCTGATCAATAACTTGAGTTTCATTGGCTCGCGGAAAGAGGACAAAACCTGTTTTCCAAGAAAACACGTATGCCAGCCAGGCAGATGAAATCATAAACGCACATGTCCACCTGCCCCCACTGTCAATGCATGTTCCTCTCCCATACAAACACAAGCCCTCACACATGCACACACACACACACACACGCACGCACGCACGCACGCACAAACACACACGTATAGATCTGCCCCGTTGTGATGCAGCCGAGGATTTCTACCACCGAGGTCGTTACCTCTCCAAACGCACGTCTGCTCGGGTAGTTGGCATTTACAGAGCTGCAAGCTATAAAATATATCATCTAGATTTATTGTCAGCCATAGGTTTGTGACAAGGCTTTGTTGACGTATATGAAGGAGATTATTCATAGAGTATTTATGTTGACAGTGATCAGTGAGCTACCAGCGACTGGGCGAGCGGATTCCTGCCGTTTCATCTTATATTTCACTAGCCTGATATTCACACCTCATAATGTTTTCATTATTCAACCTGATTTTGTCCTCAACCGTTTAGAAGCAAACCTGTATGACCAGGATTATTACAGGATCGTCTGGTTGAGATTTTATGAGATAATCTCGATCAGTTTTGCAAAATTGTTAAAATTGCTTCTGTTTTAAAAAAAATACAGGATGACCCAAGATTCCATGTTCCTTGTCAAAGACATAACCTGCTTTTGCTTTTTTCTACTGCTAGAAAAATGGCCTTTAGCACCACCGGCTGTTAGATCAACCGCCATGTAACAGGGAGGGTAAATGATTCTGCATGGTTACTTAATTGTTTGCAAGGTGCTGTCTGATATTTCTATGAAATTTCACGTTTATCTTCGGTCTACATGTGAAAATATATACCTCCATTTGAAAGAGTGGTTTCCCCCCCGAGCTCCCCCCAGATGTCTGAGCTTCACACCTTATCTCCGTGGCCGAGCCCAGCCACCATACGAAGGAAGCTCAGAGGAGCCATTTAAAGTCATTCCGGCATCTGATTAGAATCCCTCCAGGACGTTTTCAGCCACTTCTAACTGGGAGGAGACACCGGGGTAGACTCACAACTCACTAGAGGGACTTTATTTCTCATCTTGCCTCGGAACGCCTCGGGTTCCCCACGGATGAGCTGGAGAGTGTTGCTGGGGAGAGGGACGCCTGGAATGCCCTTCTTAGTCTGCTGACCTGTCTTGGCGTTGAGCACGTCAGTAATGTTGGAACATTTGAAGCGGACCCATGTAGCCTCTCTGGACGACGACGAGTTGACATGCTAAGCAAATTAGTTAGCTAGTTAGCACAATGTTAAAAGGCCTGTATTTCAGGTTTCTGATGAAATGTGGTGCATTGGTAATGAGGTCGAGAGTACCAAATATTTATTATAAAATCAGAAAATACTCTTCACGTTACAAATGTGCCCCAACATAACATCTTAAACGTTGTCACTGCTCATGAAGACGTTTCACATGACGGCTGACAGCGACAGTGTGTTGCTGCCTGCCGAGTGTTCACGTCTCTGCATGTCCAATGTGGGTTGCATCCAAATTGCTTTCTACATTAAGCCTTATTAAGTTGTTGACGACAGAATGCACAAAGCAATATATGTGTTTTTGTTCTGTCCATGTTTATTTTTCTACATTTACATCGAGGTTGGGTTTGATTCCAGGGAAAGTACTGTATTTTATTATATATATATTTGTTGATTATTTATGCATAAGTTTTTTTTTATCTTTTATATCAGAAGTGATGACCAAAATTGATGCAACATGAGAGGACTGAATTCCAGTTCAACAATTATACAATTGGTATTTTAACCTTCTTGGTTTAACAGTCTGTTATGAAAGCAGTGAAGTAAGGACATATTTGTGAAACAAGTATTCATCTTTTTATAAAGCTAGATCTAAAAGCTGATGAGCCATTTAGTAATTGTCTGATTTGTTTTTTTAACCTTTATGTAGCCAGGAGAAAAAATTTGGAGTCCGAATAGTTGATCGATCGTTTCAATAATCAATGGATAAACGACCACAAGATGGCAGTGAAGACTCAAAGTTCCGAGGAGGAGGTTGATAAAATGTAATTAAAAAGCAAAAAATGCGGAGGCAACAACATACTCCTGGTTGTCAACTGTTTTCATTTGTCTTCTTCATCGTGTCCGTTGATATTTTCTTGAGTTTGGCGGGGTTTGCAGCTAGAGCAGTTCACCGGTGTTAGTGCTAAATTTAGTCTGTTTTTTACCGTTTGAGGAAGCACTCTGAAAACATGCACAAATATCGACATAAAGAAGGCAGACTACAGACAGAAGGCTCCGCCCACATATGCGTGCATCCTCAACACTGAGCATAAATGAGCCGTAACACTGCTGTGCTTCACGTCATGTCTGCTTTGCTTGTAGAACAGTGGCATACTATCTAAAAATCAGACACACGGGTGGATTGATGCCGCCTTTGGTTTTAATAGAGAAGCGTCTTTGTAGTTTGGAGAGAAAGGACATGAGAGACTGTCAACTGTGTGTGTTAACAGTCAACGGCGCCTTTTCCTCTTACTTTGCTATAGCCAGAAATAAAACCTGTGAAAATACTTATTGCACACAAAAAAGACGGTGAGAACAGCCTGATCCGAGGCTGTCTCTGCCCACTAAGTTGACAGCAGGTGCAAAGTCAACAACAACAACAACAACAGCGTCGTCGTCGTCGTCTCCGGATTCATGCGAGATAACGTCCTCCACCCTTCTCCTGCTGCAGTCTCGCTCCGTCTCCAGTGTAATGTCACACACAACCACACACTCCTTCTCACTGATTGCCAATTCTCACATCTGATACCATATGCAAAAACAGTTCCCAAAACTGAAAAATGAAACAAATTAAATTGGTAACTATAATCACGAAAACCTACCCAGCCTGTCTCTTGACGGCAGACTACAACGACGCTAACATGAGGGTTTAGCTAATTGTCAGCTTTACCGTCACAAATAACCATGCAGGCTAGGATTTAGTGTTTGACAGGACGCCATATGTTTGACAACATAAATCCAATTACTGTATGCAGAGAGGTAAAGGTGGGCCTCGTCTTGGTTCTTAAATGTTGAGGGGACATGCAAGCGTTGATAATAAACAAACATACAAACTGTCCCCAGTAGATTGGTAGCCCAGTTTTCCGTGTTGGTAGAATGATAATCCATGCCTTTTTCAAATCCTTCTGTGTGTGTTCCTTGTGTTAGACGTAGACACCCTGTATTATTTATGAGCTGGCTGGTTTATCAGAGCCGATAGGACCTTTTACATAGTACTAACATAACCTGGCTCTGATGAGAGTGAATCTCAACCAGACCACTTCTCAACTCCAATTACTGACTTTGATGGAAACAATAGCCCCAAGAATTTACGTAGATATTTTTATGGTTAGTTTGATCAGTTCTTCTTTATTCTGTCCGAATTAAACCTTTCCGAATTGCAATGTCGCCTGTTTACATGACCTGTGATCTTTTCCGACCCGTTGTTTACATGTATCGACTCATCAAATCGGAAACAGCTTGATAATAATACGATAAGGTTACGATGAGCTGGGTGCCGACCGCCAACAAACACCCAGAAGAAGAATACAAGCAAGATTTGCTGAAGTGCCTTTTCGTCCAACTATGTTAAACTCTTTCAAAGTTGCAATGAGTAAAAGACCCACCGATGTAGACCAGTACTGTTTTTAAGTTGGCATATTTAAAATGCGTTACGGCGCTGTGCGTGCGCCGAGAAAACTCAGCCAGAGCATTACGTCACAACGCTGAGCATGCGCAGATACAACTCAGACAGAGCGTTTTCTGAAACAGCGTTTACATGCAACGGCTTGCTATCGTTGGATCGGCGTGTGAATGATTGTGGGAATGTTTATCGCTCCTGATCAGCTGGTGCCTTGCTTGGCAAAAACCCGGAACAACAGCAAAACGATGAGGAACCATTTCATGTGGTTTTTTGCTGTGGTTTGTTTGCAGACTCTGTTGAGTTTATTAATACATTTTCAGCAAACTGTAGAGTTGCTGCTTTGTTAATTTGATCAGGGAAGATTACTTCCCTTCATGGTCCCTCTTCTTCTGTAGTGTTATTTGTGAATAGCTGAGTGCTAGACTGCTGGCCGGGCATTTGTACTTCAGCTTTATTAGGCGTTCCGCAAATCCGTGTCGACAAAGATAATTTTTGGTTTTTACACAGAAATTGTTTTGAAACACTTTTTTGGCTAAAATAATATTGTCTAAACAAAGCTTCATATTTAGTTTCCTGAATAACAGCTTAACCTCCTCTTGTCTCTCATCTGTATTTTCTCTCCTCGTTACGTCCTCGCAATATTTCACCTCTCTTGTCCTTTCCTTTATCGTTTCTACCTCTCCTCCTCATCATCACCATCAACCTTCTTTTTTTCTCCTTTTTTTCCCCCACTTGCTCTCTCTCCTCTTAATAATAATAAATGAATCACTTGCCCTCTGCTTGCCTCTTTCTTCTGACTTTCGCTTATCCTCTCGTCTTCCCACCGATTGATCTCCATAGTCTCCTATTTCTCCATCGAAAACTCTGGTTCTATTTACTTTTCTTCATCGTATTTGGCATCATTGGGTCGGCCACCCAGAGGCAATTTTTGGGGTATTTTCAAGCTGTTAATTAGCCGTCTGAAAGCCAAAAGAAGACAATCCACTCCCTGCAGTGCTGCTACAACCAGTGATGCACTAAAGCACTGCTGCCACAGCTTCTAGTCATTCTGCACTGGTGTCTCCTCCGCACCAACCTGACCTACCAATAATTGTCAAATAAAAGTCACTGGCCTCAATCACATTTCCACTGGAATAATTCCATCAGTGCAACAATATATGAATCCAGTCATATCCCCCTCTTCCCCACACAGTCAATCAGCAAAAATACAAGTTATGAAAACTGAGTGATAGAAACAATATATAGTGAGACAGAATAACTCTAATGTTTTTGCCCTCCTCCAGAGGCAGTCTCAGTATTGACTGGATGCAGCGAAAGAGAAGATGAGTAGACATCCTCCTATCCACTATTTAATTATCTTGCATCGCTGCTCTTATTTTGTTCAGCGTTGAGCGGCTGCAACAGTCCCTGCAGACATGTTACATACAAAAAGCCTTTCTGCTGCTCAAAGGGCGTAATCTCTCCTTTTTTCCCGTTTTGCTTTTCATTTACAATTTGTCACTTTTGGAGCACGCTCGCCAATCGATGATTGGACGAGTGTGAGCTTCACTGACGTATGTTGTATTTGCTTTGTTTTTGTGATCAAGTTTTTAATTGAAATTTTCCAATGAAATAGGACAGATCAGCTTGTCACTTATCATTAACGTAAAACAAGTTACAAAATGAAACTCCTGTTGATCGAATCAAAAAACTAATCAAAAACATTCCCTCCCGCCCAACCGCCCCACCACACCCACCCCCTTGGAGCTGGGGATTCAGACAACACATCTAAACGTACAAGCACACATACACTATATGAAATTATAACAGAGTTATAGTAAAAGAGTAATTAAAAGGTAATTTATATTACACTGTCTGCAGCCCTAGCAAGTGTTGAGGTGTCGGTGTGGGGTTTGGGGTGGGTGGGTAGTTGTAAAGAGATTGTCGATTGTGGGAGGAGTCTTACGAGACGATACTCCTGCACAGCGTTGCCGTCACTGGCTACCCATGTTGAGTTGGCGGGTCAGGTCTTAATGTTTTTACTTCTTTGCCGGCTGGATTTCGTGCTCCGTTTTTTTTGTTCTTCAGCTCAATGAATATGTCTGGTCCTCCTTTTGTCAAAATTCCCAAACTCCTGTTGAGACAAAATACTAAATTATTCATCTTCTTCTTTGGTTGTTTTTTAGAAGCGAAGCAGTGGCCGAGAACGGAGTGGCTATTTTAGGCTCATGTACAAACACGGCAGCTTTTATATCCGCAGATATAATGGGCTTTTTTTTTGTAATTCAGAGTTATAAATAGATTGTCAGCTGATTATACACTTAATAAAATGTAGTTATGAATATTATATTCTTTTTATTCACAGAGATAGTCCTAGACTTTATACACTGCACCTTTACCGATACGTTTCTCTAGCTCTTAATCCCATTTGTTTCAACTTTCACACTTTTCCCATGAGAGCTAAAACCAACTTGCTTAATAAACATAACATCGGTCCTCTGCGTTACTTTGCGCCTGTATGCAGCTCACTTTGAGACAATCTTTTCAGATCACTGATCGGCTCCATGTTCTTCCACCACTAGTTTGAATTCCAATCCAGTAGCTCTAGTAGCCGTGCTGCAGAGGCGCTTCCTCTGCTGCTGTTGCAGACTTGCTTGTAGGCTTCACTATCTGCAGCTGTCAGTCTGGTGTCTCCCTCGATCATCTTGATGTTCATTGTTCATCATCCCCTCCACCCTCTTCTCTTTTCTTCCCCTCTTCTTATCTGTCATCTGTGTTTCCCCTTCTCTCCCTTGCTTTCCCTGCTAGCCAATATGTAGCCCTCGTATCCTCCCAGAACTTTTTTTTCCTCTCCCTCTCTTAGTTTGGTTTGCTCTGTTTGTTTGTTCCATCAGCAAGCTGCGCGTCTCCTCATAGGAGAAATGTTTTTTTCATCTGCCTCTTGTTTGTGTGAAGGAGGACAGCCGGTTGTTATGTTGCTGTTGAGTACAGTCGTAGTGGGTTGCAAGCATGTCTGTGAAATGTGGGAACCGGAAGGGTGTTTGTGTATATTATACAGTATGTATTTGTAAGCTTTGTGAGTTCCAGTTTGTATCATTTGTGCCGTGTGAATACGCAGTGGTCCAGTTCCAATCAAACTGCCCAAATAAAGGTAATAGAATTATTTTTTTATTTTTTATTCAATCTTCACTTTTGTGACTCTGGTCAGTATTTTTAGTAGTTGGGGCACTTTGCATTCTTTGATGGAATAAAGTAAGTAAATACATCAAATATGGCAGAAAGGGGAGGATATCCTTCAGCAAAGGAGAAAAACCCAACCCAGGGTGTCTTTAAGGGATGATACACATCTGGAGACCCCTACATCGTGTAAAGTTTGGCTTTTTCAAAGCGGAGGGTGGATTACCCTAATAAACAAACTCCATACAGCAAACCCAGTTGGATTTGACCCCAGAACCTTCTACCTGCAAAGAAAAGAGTAATAATAATAATAATAATAATAATACATTTAATTTATAATGCACTTTACATTTGGATCAAATGTCAAAGTGCTACAAAGCAAAAGCAGATAAAAGCATCAATAAAAAATAAAATAATAACTATATAAAAGCCTTACCAAAAAGCAGCAATGTTAATTAAGGTTATAGGTTCTGCTAAAAAGGAAAGTTTTAAGTCCTTTTTTAAATGTATCAGTCGTCTGTGGAGCCCTGAGATGGTCAGGGAGGGCATTCCACAGACGAGGGGCAGCAGAACAGAAAACCCGATCACCCATGGTGCTGAGCTTAGTCCGGGGAAGGAGGAGGCGGTATGAGTGGGTAGAACGGAGGGATCGTGTTGAGGTCAGTGGGGTGAGTAGTTCTTT
>VRLP01002639.1:0-82565 GCA_009660295.1 Lophius piscatorius | reverse complement strand
TGAGTATATGTGAGTACATGTGGAATTTCATTGAGTATATGTGAGTATATGTGGAATTTTATGAGTATATGTGAGTACATGTGGAATTTCATTGAGTATATGTGAGTACATGTGTAGTAGATGTTTTTGCATATAGGTGGAGACACTATTCCCCGTCACAAGGACGTACCAGGGGGAACCTTTATAACCAGACAAAGAAAGTTTATTGTCTACATTTCACACAAACTCTTGCCACCTTCACACATTTGCTGAAATCCTTTTCAAGGATCAGCCCTTCCACACTCTTACGTCTGCGTAGTTTGACCGGGGTGTCGTTCAACAGCACTCCTATGAATTGAGCATGCTAAACTTAGAACGACTCCTGCATGTTTAATTGCCACTTAGCGACACTTGCAGAGAGACAACCTTAAACATCGTCGTCACTTCTCGAGTAGGTGAGGGAAGCAAATGCTCAACTATTTTACACATGAATATTTTACACCTCGCTATAACCGTACAGGAATATAACAAGTAATTGATTTGGGTTTTCATGTTCCTGACTCTGGTGAAAAACACAAAGTACACATCCAGGTAAATATCTGGTTCTGTAGTGGAAGAGAGTGTTCCACTCTGTTCACACTAACTGGATCTGTCTGCTGTTTGGAACACAGCAGTGGGTTTACAATCAGTTTTATAGTAGTTTTTGGCTGAACACAGCTGTGTGCTGCTGTGTAAAAAAAAAAAGCATGTTAAAGCAGTGAAAGTGGACCATTAAATTCTGTTGTCACATTGTCTTCACATTATAATTATATCCCTGAGAAGTCTGGAGGGCGTCGTTGCCGCCGCTGCAGATCTCTCACTTTAAACGGATAACTCAAAAACTCTTTAATAGATCTAAGCCAAATTAGATACCCCCATAGAACCTTAGTGTGAGGAAGAACTGGATTGATTTTCGGGAAAGTTCTACCTCATATTTTACCGTTATAGCTCCTATTTATTTACTTTATGAAAAACATTGTTTTTAGACATAACTTCACATTTCATTTGGAGGATTTGAATCACGGATATTGCTCGTACAACGCAGGGGATATTTTTTTAGGGGGGCCAACGACTGCGTAGGCCTAGTTTGCCACAATGATATTATAAGAAAAATACCAATTATGGTCTCCTTGACATTTGAGGGAGATAATAATAATAATAATAATAATAAAAATAATACATTTAATTTATAATGCACTTTACATTTGGATCAAATCTCAAAGTGCTACAAAGTAAAAGCAGATAAAAGCATCCATAAAAAAAAATTAATAAATAACTATATAAAAACCTGACCAAAAAGCAGCAATGTTAATTAAAGTTATAGGTTCTGCTAAAAAGGAAAGTTTTAAGTCCTTTTTTAAATGTGTCAGTCGTCTGTGGAGCCCTCAGATGGTCAGGGAGGGCATTCCACAGACGAGGGGCAGCAGAACAGAAGGCCCGATCACCCATGGTGCTGAGCTTATGAGAGATGAGCTTACGAAGGTGGTCATAACACACACACAGGCACACACACACACACACACACACACACCATAACAGACATTATTCGTACATCTCTCACGTGACCCGAGGAAGAACACCAGTGATGTCTATCTAACTCGTGGAATGAGTGTGACGTGGTCCGTGACACAGAGAGAGTGGGCCGATTATACCTTTATGTCTGCAGAGGTGCTGATCTCTGGGGGTGTGAGGGTCATGGATGGACACTGCTGGGGGCCTTCGCCCATGCTGATCCAGGACCGCGGCAGCAGCGCGTGAGCACACTCCTTCTGGATGGTACATCTGGACAAAGGGAAATTTATGGTATCAAATTAAGGTGCTGATTAAAAACAAAAAACAGAGGATTGTTTGATTTATTTTTAATATGTTCTGGACGTGTCTGAGAAAATTTATGACGTGACTAAGAAAAAGAAAATCCGAATATTTATCGACATTTTTTGTGAGATTGTTGCAGCTGGAAAATCTGTCTACCATTTTAGGGGCTGGCTCAAAACGCGATGAAATGATAGATGGGTATTGATTTGCAATGTTACAGCTGAGGGTAGATGATTGAGCTTCACACCTCTCTGCCGCGCGAATACAAAGCATTAAGATAAATATTTTGTTCTTTGCGAGGAGGGGACAAACTTTTAGTTTTTTCCAATTCCTTTCAAGGACTTGACGAATTCTCTCCGCTGGGTTTCACGGTCTGTTTCCCCCAGATTTATGAAGTGCTCTAATCTTCTAATGCCACATTCGCAACTCAGCTGTCAGTTTGTCTGGCTGAACACGAGACACTTCTTGACTCTAGGTCACACACGCTGCTATGGCAACCCGTCCCACAGGCGCTGAGATCAGGGGACAGGTAACGATGGCTGAATAAAAATACATAAAAACATCACAGATTTTTTCATCAGTTGTATTTCCGTGTGCGTAGAGCGAGCATGAGGCCATCTGTGAATATGATGAATGTCTAGAACAGAAAAATGTTAGAGGGCATTCAGAAAAAAACCAAAACAAGGTGACCTCATTCTCTGACTTCAGTCTCGCTAATGAACTTTACTGGCCGCTGGCAGAGAGCTTAGTTCATCTCTGGTCCAGACTGGGAGGACAATGTAACCTCAGAGTAAGGAGAAACCAAAGAGACTCTATTTAGCAGCATCCCAACATACCAGAAAATGAATTTGGCACATTCTGCTTCCCTCTGACGCTTCCATAGTTGTTTCAAAATAAAGTGTCCGTCTGTCTGCCTGCATGCCTGTTAAGTATTTGTGTGGAGAAAGGGAATGTCCAGAATCAATCCCAATGGCACTGAGGGACTTACAGGGGCTCCGAGTCCAGTTGCTGAACCAAAAATAGAATTGAAGGACTCTTACGCCACACACAAAAGAAAAATCCCCTTGACACAAAAGCAAACTCCTAAGCTCTGAGCACACTCAGCAAATTCAACAGTACCACCAGAATGGGCCGGTACACAAAAAGTGAAAATGTTTGACTTGATTTGCTATTGATTCTGAAAGTCAGTCAATGGCAGTGGGGTTTGATTAGTCGCAGGAGGGAGATAGTGAGTGTGGTTCAGGGAACTGTTTCAGGGAGAGAGTCTAATCAGCAAAAAGAAAAGTACATGTGCATTTCGCTCCTTTATTTGCAGAAGTGTGCTGGACCCATGGGGTTGAGGAGATTTTCTAACAAACAATCAAAGCCAACACGGATCCAACGGACCCACATAAACGACAGATAACGTTGTAGTGTGAAGACCGGACCAGTAGTTGGCAGTGTAGCTTTAAAGTGTTCAGCATCAACACCCCAGAATGAGAGCGCATGAACTTCTGCGCTCATCACAATAATGGTTCGACAAATCTACAGAGTGTTAATAAACTAAGTAGAGTCTAAAACACAAACAAAACTTGACAGCCCTCCATTTTTTGTGGTTCTGACTATAGGGGGGTTTACACGGACAGCCTAATTCCGAACAGATTGGGAAAAGAGGCCTAATCAGAAAGAAAAAGCTGCATGAAAAACAATCCTAACCGAAGGAGATTTCCCTCCTTTGCAGGCAGGTAGTCTAAGTCCTTTCGGAAAGACGTTAGGAAAGGCAAGCGCCGCATGGAAACGGTGTTTTGGAATAATCCCTGGTGAGCGCGGGCCTGGCGGCGCCACTCACGGACACAATGATAACTTCATATTTGATAACGCTGTTATGTTGTAACGTTAGTCGGAGGAAAAGCAGTCTGAGGTACCGACAACCCCTCTTCCTCGCTCCCTTCCTCCATTGTGCCTCCAGTAGAGAAGCAAACATGAATTATTATCAAGCTGTTCCTTCATTTAAAGCGTCACAATAACAGCAAAAACTGACAGAATCTCGCGGTCGACGCCCACCTTCTGATGAAAGTCTCATCTATTGGTCAAATAAAGACTTTAAACACGAAAGCCTTGAATGAAGTTGGCATTTTTCCCTGATTATACAGCGACAGCAATGGAAGCGTTTTCAAAAGATTGCACATGTTTTTGAAAGTTTGCCATTTTCAGGCCCCCAAACAAAAGACTCAACCACAACAAAAGGTAGTGTGTGTGTGTGTGTGCGTGTGTGTGTGTGAGGACGGGTTGCTCAATCAAATTCTGCTTAGGGCCCCATAAAGGTTTGGACTGAACCCTGACTGAACTTACAGAATGTTGCAATTTCGAGGGACAAACATTAGTTACCAAAGTCAGCAGGGAAGCATTGTCGCAGTAAGACTGTTAGCATGCTGATGTTAGCATTTTGCTGAGCTACATCACTGAGCTGTTAGCATAGCAATAATAATAATAATAATAATACAAGCTTTACTCGTTCTCCAGTTTAATTCACCTAACAAAACCATGCCAAACTCCTAAAATATGACCTTTAGGGATATATAATATGGCACAATCGTGATTTAAATCGGGACACAACTGATTGATGACACAACGTGAGAAACACCTCAATGCTAACTTTAAGCGCTCTGCTGTTTTTGACACTTAATGCTACGGTCACTTTCAATCCCTACAGTTTTTATACAAAAGGTCATTAGCGCATCTACAAGAATATTACTGTACTATAGGCGGCGGCTTTAGTTCAAGAGGTAAATCGACCGTTGCCCAAATCTGAAGCTCGGCTGGACGACCCCTGGGGTCCAAATGTCCTTGAGCGAGACCCTTTAACACCAACATGCTCCTCAGGGATGTGTCAAACGCAGAGAAACTACTTTCACTATGTTTGTTGTAGTGTATGTTCTGGTAACACATTCTTCTTCTTATTTGTCTTCAAAACAGCTCATAGATGCTATTTTACAGTCTCAAAAGGTAAATGCACACGGCCCCCCCATGAACGTGGATATATGTGGTGCCATTTCTGGCGGCGTGGCTCGCGAGCTCGCCGGGTAACTTTCATCATGATATCATTTCTTTTCCCGGTTTTCCCTATTTATTTATTAAAATATATTCATGGCTTGACAGCTAATTCAAACGACAATTTGGTCAAGTGCAGCGGCGAGGAGGAATTCAATTCAAAGCACTTTCTCCTTTTCTACTGCAATATGCATACAATACACAGCAGACATCCGCACTCCATTTACCTTTGACGCCTCACGACAGCGTGCCGACTTTCAAAAGCTTTTAAAAACAGCTCCTAAAAATAAACAGTCAATGCAGCTAAAATATGACCCGAGAAAAACTCATCACCTGCCGGCGTGTCAGATAAAGTGCCGCGGAGGCTGTGAAACAGCAGGAGAACATATGAGCTTCTAAAGACTAGAGACTCAAACACGCAAAAAAAAGTCTCTGCGAGACGAGCGAGCGCCGACAACGCACAATCATTTATGAACAGTAAACACGACACATGATGCATGATTCCATTCTAACAAAGATGTTTTGGCGCTTTCTTGTGACACGTGGCACATGAAACCAGCTCAAACATGAAACGGGTGAAGTAAGCTTTGTGTTTGGTAAAAAAAAAGAACAAGAAAAAGAAAAGCGAAAAAAAAAGCTGCTCCCTCTTATCCAACCAACAATGGCGACTACATGCTCGCCTGACGTGCAGACGTGCTGAGGGACGTAAGAGCCGTGCACAAAACTGAACAGACACCCACATAGACAGCGGGGGTTTCACAGATTGTCAGATAGTCCTCCGGTGGTCTTTTTTGCTTCTCTCTCTGCTCTGCAGATGCATCAGACAGCGACGCTGTAGAGGAGACCATCCACCCCCACACATCAACCCCCTGCTCCCCGGAGTTGTGAGGCCACAATTTTAGCCAAGTGGCTGGCATGACTGGCCAAACACACGCACACAGGCACTCATGACGTCACCTTCCCCGGCCACCCAGCCAGACAGCAACACACACTCGCACTGACACTTACACACAGTCGGATACACTATGACATTTCCCTGTCAAAAGAGCCAGTGTGCACTCTCCCTCCCACCATCATCATCACATCTTTGTAGAGCGATGGAGAGGAGGACAGGGGCACGGGGGTGAGAGAAGTTGAGGAGTAGTAAGGAGAAGAGGAAGGTTGAGAGAGCGATGGCTGAATCCTCAGGGCTACTGGGGAAGTAGCCGGAGAAGAAGGGAGAAAAAAAAAAATGCAGTGAAGTGAGGAAGTCACTGGGATAAAGACACGACAGATAGATAAATAAGTAGAGGAGACAGCGAGATGACAGTCACACACACACACACACAGACACACACACACACACACACACACACACACACACACACACACAGCTCTCATCAGTGCCACTCCTTCAGCTCTGAATGGCTCCTGGCAATGCCAGAGACTCCAGAGCTGCAACACTACTCATCACAAATTTCACTATCTCATCTGATCTGCTTTAATCACCAAGCAAACAACAAACTCGTACACACATGCACAAACACACACACACACACACACACACACATTTACAAACAAACACTCTGACTGAAAGCAAGGGGAAACAGAGCCAGTCCTGACAGAGCCACATTAATCACAGAGTACTCCTTCTCGCTCACAGTACCATTTCACCCGAGTCACTCCTCTCCAGGAGCTCTAAGCCATTCCCCTCCCCAAAGTAAAAAAAAAACCACACACATATGAAGAAGGGGACCGCTCTGAACAATGATACTCCTCCCCAGTCGGAGGCCTAATGAAAACAAATCAATTCTGCTCAATCCATAAAAAGCCTCCCGACCCAACAGCACACCGTGTTCGGTGCTGCCGCTCATCCGGGCGAAACTTTGAAACGGAGAACAATGAAAAGCAGCCAGACGTGCCGCTTGGATTCATTCAGAAGCCAAAAGAATCACATTGACAATCTCCAAATCAGTTTATCTGCCCATCAGTTGGACATTTTATTGCTTGAAAATAAGCTTAAATCAATTAGTCCAATAAATAGTTGCGGCTGGATCAGTGCCTAAACACAGACAGGCGGCACTTCTACGTTATTACGTTAAAGAGCATGTGGCCTCTGCGTGATGGAAAGCATAAGATAATTTGATTGAATGATATGTTTTACACGCAGCGGAAGGGAGGTCCGACGCGGACCGAGTGGGAAGGTTAAATTGATGGATGGGGGGGGGGGCTTCTTACCGATTCTCCAGGGTACACCAGCCACAGTGGGCGTCTCTCGCTCCCAAACAGTCGCCGCAGCTCCTCCACTGGTCACACTCCGCCACTTTCACCCTGAACATCTGAGATCAGAACCGGACATGAAACACACACACACCACATTTTAAAGGATATCACATCGAGATATGAAAGAAGAGATTTCTTTTTTTTCTTTAAAAGATCTACTCGGAGGATTAGTGCTGAAGCGAATGACAGAACATTAGAAGCACAAACATCAAACTGTCCCTGGCTAATTGTGTTAAAGTCGGATTTTCTCTGTTTTACACAGTTATTGATCGTATCTTTGAACGGCGCTGTGAAGAAAGAGCTTCTCTCCTCATTACTTCCTTTCCTTCATTGTTTGTTTCACAGACGGTTTCAAATCTTCAAAACTGAAACTTGACACAAACACTACATTATAAATAATAGCTGTATTTAATAGGGAAAGAGCGTTCATTCAGTACATTAAGAAGGATTCCAAACACTTCCGCTAACCGGAGATCGGTCTCTGACATCACCGCGGAGGAATTTTAGCCCACTCTCCTTTGCTAAACTGCTTTAGTGACGCCACCGTGGAGAGTTTGTGAGCATGAACTGTTCTTTTCCGGTCCTCCGCCGGCATCTGCAACGGTTTTGGCTCGTCAGACACGAGAATATTTTGATGAAGTTATGTTTCCTCAAAGTATTTTGTGGCAACCCAGCAACCCTAAACAGGATTAGCGGTTCCAGAAAAATGAATGACTGAATGTTATGGCGATCAGGCGATGGTGTGAGATTAGCAGTGGCTTTGGTCTCACCACTCTGCCATGGATGAGTCTTTTGAATAGTTGAACCATGACTACTTCCATATTTATCTTTGAGTCCTAACTTCCTCTTTTAGGACTTCCTGAGTGATTTGGAAGGTTGGCCTCCTCTAGAATGGTTGACTATTATTTAAAGTTTGAATCTGTTGAACCCATGAACCTTAGAAATACCATTTTTAATTCATCCTAGACTGGTGAATTTAAATCATTTTCTTCCTCATCCCCTCTTGAAATTCTTTTGATTTTGCTGGTTTTCTGACAGCTAAGCTTGTTTTTCTTTTCCATACTTTCCCAAGCGGACAAGCTTTTGCGTTTCCTCAGTTTAACTTTGTTTCATTGAAAGTTATGGTTGAAGATTTGACACAGTTTTTAAGTCAACAGACATATAAATAAATAAAAAAAAGCAGGAAAGGGTTCAATACTTTTTCCCAGCATTGTGCATGGAAACAATTGAAATAATAATTTTCATTTGCAAACCACACAAACATTATGAGTCACTCATTGGAAAATGTGAGCCACTGGACTGAACCTTTAAAAATACGACTCAGTGGCAGCATGTGTATGCTAAAGAGTAAGGGGCCGAGGATGGAACCCTGGGGGACACCATGTGTCAAATGGGCCACCAGGGAGGAGGTATTAAGCGTGGCTATTGAGATAGCCCTATTTGATAAGTAAGATTTTTTGGGGGGCAAATTATAGCGTAGGAGGATTTATTTAACAGAATTATGTAAATGGATGCAACAGAATATAGAGAAAAAGTTTAATAATGGCCAAACCGTTTACAAATAAACAATATTATAACCATTTTCACTAGACAACTGATCGCATAATTTGTCATGTTATGGTAAATTCATAGTGTTGGTAAGGATATTAAATTAAGAAATACGATATATGCAAAGAAATTATTTTTTTCCACCTTTTTTTTTCTTGGTGAGGACATTAAAGGGTTACTTACCATGAAAACATATGCATGTTGTAGGTTTGTGCACGAAGCTACAAACATGTGTGTGTTCTCTTAAGTGGAGGTGAAAAGGGTTAATTTCCCTGATGTGAAATGAGGGATGAGGAAGACTGTGTTGAGTGACAGAGTTGAAGGGGATCCAGTGCCTGGAGCCACATTCTTACATGGTGAGAGGTCATGAGATAAAGGTAGTTCCTGTCGTTGGGGTCAAACGTCATGGTTTGGTGGACCGCTTCGACGACTGGCAGCTTCAGTATCCACTGATTGGCCAAGGTCATGTTCTCCAAGAGCGTCAGCTGTGAAAATGACATGAGAGCAGAGGACACGGGTTGGATTGGCACGGAAGCATTAAGGAAAACGGTGCCAAAGAATATTATTTCTCAAAGTTGACTCAAGTTGGAAAAGTAATTGTGCTTCACACTCACACAAAAGAACTCCTCAAATATATTTTGGGAGTCCCTTTCTTTGAGCGCTGTGCCTAATCTTGTTTAGCGGAGCAGTGATTTATCTGTACACTGGCCTTCCTGCGGCTCCAGATAATAAAATGGGCGACATGTTCTCACGTACGTACAAACACACACTCGCACACACACAAACAAAGTTGTGCAGAGGAAACAAACTAAGCTGAGTGAGACTTCCTGTCATGCAGACAGTGAGAGCTGTTATTTCTTCGATTTGTCAGGTCTCCCTTCCATGGAGACATTCTGCCTTCCAGAGGAACTGTAGCAACTGACCAGCATCTGGCTGCATAACTTCTCCATCTCCTGAACACACACACTCACACGGAAAGAAAAACCACCCCCATCAGGACTCACTGAGGCATGCTGGTTAATGTTAAAGCCCAGCACACAGAAGCTTCGTTAACCATTGGCTTAACCTCGTGACGAGAGGCATCATCTCAACCGCCAAACCTGGCTGCTGTTTTTAGAACACACAAACTCGTCTGCCTTCTCCGTGAAGCAGCTGTGCCGTGTCTTCACCCCACGCATTCACCGGGTGACACAGCGAGGAGTGAGCAAACCGTGGCTCACACACCTGGACAGGGAGCAGAATAGGAGGAGGGAGGAGGAGGAGGGTGAGGGGATATGAGAAGAGCAGAGGTACAGTGTGCCACCAGGTCAAGCAACAAAACACCTGCTGCGCCAGCAGGTCACCCCGACTCGACTCTGTGTTTGTCTGCCTGCAGATGAAAGGCCCTATTCAACCCAGGAGAGCTCAGCTGCTGTTTTCTGTGCACCTATTCTGTGTGTGTGTGTGAGTGTGTGTGTGTGCGTGTGTATCTGGGTGTAAAGGAGAGAGAATAAACATAGATGGAGGTGGCACAGCAGAGACAGAACATGAGAAGGGGGGAGATAAAGTCTGTTTGTTTTCGACATGAATTAAAGGGCCCTTTTATATTTGAGACGGAGGCGCAGAGGAAGAGAGAGGCGAGACGATGACGCGATGAGCTGAGAAGTGGAGGGGCGGACAGGCCGAGGGAGTGAAATTGGACGAGAGTGAGTGAGATAAAAGCGGACACTGTGAGAGGCAGAAATGGAAGTTGGCTGTAATGCGGAGGGAGAGACTTCGTTAAAAAATGCATGTAATTACAAATGACTTCACGGAGGGCTCTCTCAAAGACAGTCGAAGGGGCCTAACTCAATCTCAGCCGCTGTCCTCCTGCGTTTGGACTGGGCCAAGCTCACAGTCAGAATCACATTACACACGCTAACAGCACCATTAACCTCTGCAGCGGCTCTGTCCTCAGGGCACACACTCTCACACACAGATACGTGGTGCCACACACTAACACTGAAAGACACAGAGCCCTAAAAAGCACAGAGCGTTTTTGCTGCCCAAGGTCACACAAACAATACACTCCCTATGTAATGAGGTTGAAATGAGCTCACATATATAGCCCATAATCACAGGGTCCGTGTGCATCTGAGCAAACACGTGAAATCGCTGAACCACTCGCGCTGCTCTGCAGACAAAGTCCAACACCTAAAAACAAAGTCAAACCCGTAATCAAAGACAACAGACGCACACAAACACACTCGTACACACCGAACCCGACTGATGCTGAGCATCCGCTTGAAACCATCTCAAAACAATTACTGCACATTTCGCCGGGGCTGCAGGAGTACCTACATCTGTGGAGTGATAAAAAAAAAAAAAAAAAAGCTCTTTTAATGGGCCCAAAATGAAAACGCGCCTTCCAGCAGAATAGTTTGAATGTTGTAAAAAGTAGCAGCCTAATGCAAAACAATGGAGTCAGAAAAAACTCTTGGTCGCTTTATGCCCCTGCACACCGTGGAGAAGCAGCTTGTGGCGCTCGCAGGCAGGACGCTGCTTTGCAAGCTCAGTCAGGGGTGACCAGGAATGTGGCTGAGACAGAATTAAGGAATGCTGCTAATTGGTCGGGAAAAAGGTTGGGGTTTTTTTTCATGAGCTGGACCCACTGCAGATGTTCTGAC
The DNA here is from genome assembly GCA_009660295.1 of Lophius piscatorius. Classification (NCBI taxonomy): domain Eukaryota; kingdom Metazoa; phylum Chordata; class Actinopteri; order Lophiiformes; family Lophiidae; genus Lophius; species Lophius piscatorius. The sequence continues at coordinate 71,247 of VRLP01002639.1, read as the reverse complement.
GCGGGTGTATACCCACGGCAGGGCTTAGTCATACGTCGTCAACCAGCAGCGATAAATGGCCTTCTGCTGATCTCTCAGACAACAAGCATGTCGGAGGAACATTAGAGCACATGATTAGGAATACTTCATGGGCCGTGATGGGTGGCGGATGAGTGGAGGGAGGGGGGGCTGCAGGAATGACAGTGCTAGAAACACGAAGCAGACATCTGTGCCCGAGAGCTAAATCAGACACCTCACTTTGGTTTATTGGTAGACTGAGACGCCACATCAAGAGCAACACTCTGTAGCTGTTGTAGTTTTTCCAAGCTTCAGGGCTTCATCATGTTAAAATAAATAATAATAAACTAACCCAGTCCAGTATTTGCTGGTCGTACGTTTCTCACCTTACGTAGTCGTCCATTACTGGTTCCCAGAAAAACCACAGTGTGGTTGTGAACGTAGTCCACAGAGACAGAGCTGAGACCTGGGTATTCAACCAGAGGAAGGGCCATCAGGGGCCTCCGAAGGGCCAGAGGGTGCTGAAGGTGGGCTGCACCGCAGTCCAGCTGGTCCGGCAGCAGCTAGAGAACACAAGAGTTTGAAGATCATCAGCTGTCATTAAGGAGGTGCACACAGATCAGAAAATAGGAGAGAACAGAGAAAAGAAAAAAAAAAGGCGACTTATGATGATAGAGAGGAAAATAAGGAGAGCTGATTGCAGCTATCACATCCCATTCCTCTGAATCCCTTTTTAAAAGGCTCTGTGAATACTTGAAAGGGGGCTTAGAGGGGTCTTCAACACTCATAAGACTCTGCTTTTGTCAAATTCTCATCTGGGGAAGGATAAAGCATTTGTGAGAGGCTTGAAGGAGCAGAAGGATCTGTTGGGAGTTCTGTGAATATTTCAGAGCACGCAGGGGCGGAAAGAAGAAATAAATGGAATTAAGAAATGGATATTTGCGGAGTCATTTCCCACGGACCCTGCTGCTCACGGCCTTGCCTCTCTTATCATAAACTTTGTCTGACTCATCATGAGTACTGGCCTTCAGACCTGCTTTTTTTTTTTTAAAGCTCACATTTCAGCGGTCACAGCAACACAAACATACATTTTTGGAGACTAAAATGCAGCGAGGCTCTTTTACAGCAAGAATAAGAAGAAACCCCCCCCCCAAAATGAAACGACTTTGAACTGTGACCGATTCTCAAGAAAGCCCCTGTGTGCACTGGTTGTATTCAGAAAACCCATCACAGGAGGAGCGACCCCAAGGCCACCGCCGACAAGACAGTGCCAGCGCGGAGGGCAACTCTCTGACCTGACTGCAAGGCGGTGGCGGGACCCTCTCCTTTGACCTCAAGTCTGTCAGTCAAAACCACCACAATGAAAAGCTTGAATTTCTCTGCATTCCAAAGAAACTGTGCAAAGCTTTGCTTTCATTATCAGGCCCCATCAGCAGGGAGGGAAAACACAAGGGCCAAACAAAGTCTGCGTGCTTCAATATCCTTAAGGGCAAGAATTCGGGGCAGTGGATGCCAGTGAGAAGGATTCATTTAAAACAGAAGATACTATCTGACCATGTGTTTATGACTGAGCCTCTGGTTGTTGTTTCTTTAACTGGAAATTGTGTCGCATTTGTGGCGGGAGGGTTTTTACAGCGGCAAATAAACAGAGGTCTGAGGTTTGACTGTAAAACTACTGACCGCTCCGTTTTATTTTCATAGTTGCAAAGTCAGGGAGCAGCTGAATGTGAGAGGAGAGTCTCACCCTTCCCATAACCCCCCCTCCTCCTCCTCCTCCTCTTCCTCAAGGCTCTGGAGCATCTTTCAAGCAATCATGACCTCTACTCGTAACAGGGGAGATCCTCTACTCGGAGAACTGAGCAGCAGGGATGAGGGACTTAACTGGCGAGGGCAAAAATGGGAATCAAAGCGAAATGGGAGATACAATTGATTGACAGCTTTCATAAATCAGAAGCAGCTGGAAACTGGCTAATTAGGTGTACATGAAATGACACTGTAAAAACTGTCTTATCTGTCTATCTACCTATGGCAATAAAGAAAGTTGGATGGCTGTAACATTTTCCTGAATTTGTCACATATTTTTTTATGAGATACTTTCAGGTTTGCAAAAAAAACCTAAAAACAACACGATGAATTTAAATGTGTCCACCTCTGATGCAACCGTATTAAACCTAACATGTACTAAAAGTTACTGCCCACATTCTTTGCACTCATGCAGCAGGTATAGCTATTCTCTGGATTAATCATGGCGATTAAATGGGTTTTTTTTCTTTTCAACATTAAGTTAATCCATTGGCCCAACTGAATTTACTCGGGTTAGGTAAACCTTATTTATTTGGAAGCTAAAACTAAACCCATGAAATTAAGTTAAATCTCACACGTGGAATCAACCCTGATAAATGATCTATCTATCAATCCATCCAAAAAAATAATGAGAACATAAGACTTCTAACCAACTTGAGTTAAAGTAATCCCATGCCAATAATAATATTCTATGTTGACAAGTAGAACAGGGTTTATATTAAAACTCTTACCACCAGGTTTCCCTTCCGGATGCAGGCTGCCCCGGAACCCTGGATAACGCTGTCCAGCACCTGAACGTCACTGCTGGGGGAGTTGGAGCAGTTCCTGCGGCCCTGTCGGATCTCCTCCTCGATGTCTCCGAACCTGAAGGCGCACAGAGCAGACTTTCGGTCCCCTTTGGAGAACACTCCGAACAGGTAAGGCTCCTCGCGGATCTCTGCGGGGTACGCAGACAGCAGCCGGTTGTAGATGTTCCCGTTAAATCCGCACTGGAGGGGCATCTGGAAGTAGGATTCGGTGAGCTTCCTGCTCTCCGGCCCGGACAGCTTTCGGACGCTGTCCGTGTCCAGACATATCCGGGCCAGGATGCTGTTGGGCTGGCTCTCCTTGTGGCCCATTTTTGCGTCATTGTTAAAAGCGATGTAGGAGAAAGACTTCTGGATGAAGGCGAGCACGAAGTTAAGCTTGTTTTTGCTTTTCACCTCCTGTTTGATCTTGAAGACGTTGTCCTCGGAGGGGTTGATGTCATAGGTGAAGAGTCTGGACAGATCCTTGACGTTCAGGGAGCGGATGGCTATCTCCGGGGTGTTCTCAAAGCGCAAGTCCTCCTTGCTGTGGTTCTTGGGGAAAAACTGGGTACCGGCCCCGGTGTAAGTGGCGCCGACCAGGAGCCGGGTGTTCCCCCCTTGGCTCTTGAAGATGAGCCCGACAGTTGATGCGTTCGGGTGGTTCGCAGCGATGTTCAGCATGCTGGGGAAAACAGTCTTCTCACCCTGAGGTGGGAACTCCACCGCTATCTCTGAGATGTTCTCCATTTTCCGGAGCTCACAGAAGCCCTGATACACTGAGCCACACACCACCACGACCCCCTGCTCCCGGTCCAGCTCCAGAAGCTTGTTGTGGTTGTCGGTGAGGGATTTGGGATGCTCGCACGGAGCCTGAGGAAGCTGAGGCGCATGGCACAACAGGTTGTCCTCCACCGGTCCGGTCCTCTTCTCCACCTCCACGGCCAAGGTTCTGTTCAGCTGGTAGACTGTGTTGACAGTGGCCAGGTAGATCTTCCTGGACACCGGGTCCACCACAAAGTTATTGGTGTGATTTGGAGACGCGAACTCCTGCTGGATGTGCAGCGCGCTGGCGCTCCTGCGCGTCTCCAAAGCCAGGACGCCGAGGAGCAGAAGGGCTATCTCTATCGAAGGAGGCATTTTTCCTTCTGACCGGCTTCCGCGTGTTCTGTGCCGAGGGGTGCATTGAGCAAAGACAAAAATGTGTGTTTGTTCCTACGGCGACAATTCGAGAGGAAAGGCTGTTTCCTGCTCAACGCCTAAACCCAGAATGACGCGATAAGCGAGTCCTGCTTCCTTTTCAGGCTGCCTCCTCTGTCCTTCTGCCCACTGAGCAGCTCAGCAGCCCCTCTCCTGAGACACACTCTGCCACAATGCCTCATTCAGGTTGGTGTGAAACCACATCCTATCAAAGACTAATGATTAAAACTTATCTGATGATGCGCCTGTTCTGGACCACATACGCACAGAAAATGGACCGAACCTGTTTGGAAACGTGTTCGTCCGGCTTGTTTAGGAATTAAATGACAAAAACATTAAGAAAAGTGTACATTTAAATGAAAAGTTCATGAAACGCATTCAACGAAATTAGTGATAATAAGCCTGTTAACGGACTATAATTGAGTTAATTAGCTACAAATGTCCTGTAAAAGAATGAAGTACCACTATGTCTGATAACTTCTTAATATGAACTTATCTCAGCTATAATGTGAGCTCACTCTTGTGTATGACGTTGTAATAACCGTCGACCGTTCCTTTCAAGGTGGGTCTCCGCCGGTGCGTGATTCCGCTCATTACCGGATTAATGACGGGTCACCGTCCCGCCTCCCGGGCTCTCCAGTCCCCCGGCTCTCAGATTAGTTCTACAGATCCGGAGGGTTGCGTTTTGGGCACATACGGTGCCGGTAAGCACCGTGAAAGTGCAACCAGATGGGCACATCTGCGCACCTTTCCCGTTTTTGACATTCTCAGTTACCCACCGCGGCGCTCCTGCCTCATAAATATTCTAGTGCGACACATGCGGCCTCACTCAAAATGCACGAATATGGTGAACATTTGTGGGTCTCGGAACACTCCGCGCATATGCTCACATGTCTGAATAGTGATGAGTGATCGCTCGTAAGGAAACGAGCGGGAACGTGTCAGACACCGCATAAATCATGCTGAGAGGTGTTATCTGCGAGAACGTGCAATAATTACAGTCGATGCTAAATCGTGCGCGATTCCTTGTGCTTATTTGCGGTGGACACCTCTTGGGACAAAGTCGCAGCTCTCAGTGGAGCAACGAGAGCACCAGACGTTCACTCTGGCTCACAGACGTGCGCGTCAAATCTGGCACAGTAGAAAAAAAGCGCTCCTAGAAAGTGCAACAAAATGACCCAAAGTGCACAGCACGCTAACTGAGTCGCCATCGGTCTCCATATTGCGCGTGCGCAAGGCCACGAGGCGTCCACGAGGTCCTGCAGGGACACGGGTCAGAGCTGTCAGCGTCAGACATCAACAGTGAGGTGAGGTGTGACTGAGATCTGCGGTTAGGCGCTGCAAACATAAAGTTCTTCTCTAAGTGGAATGCAGCCACGTGGAAGAGAGGGTAGTAGAGCATTACTTGTGAGTGTCATGTGTTTATAATAAAAGAAAACATCGACTTTGCAGAGCCACTATTTGGCAGGAACAAATGCGCATGCCTTCCAATCTGCTTCCATCCTGATGGCAGTGACAACAGGATGACAGTCTCAATCAACCAGCTGGCGCACACGAGCATACGAGGCTGAGGATCTCCATCTAGTGGTTGTATGATGCATCTGCAACGGAAAACACCCAAAAGTAGACAAAACAACAACAAAAAAGTCCATTTAAAAAAGCAATAATGGCTCTTGGATATGTCAGGAATGCATTTTATTTATTCCACACTTAGAAAAAGACATCAGAAGGCACTGGAGTGGTTTAGCACAGAACCCTATGTTTTACTGCAAGGTCAAGCTAAAGGTCAGCTCGTTCTCAGTCAGCCTGCTGCATTTGTAACGGAAAAAAAAGAATTAGATCACTAAATGTGCTGCAGTTTTATGCTGCATGTTAGACTGGAGATGATTCAAGTTTACAGATGACCTGAAATTACTCCTGTGCGTTTGATCTTCAGACAAGTGTGACAGCAATCCTGACCTGAGTCAGCGCTTCTTATCCCACAAAGGACTGCTGTGTCAAGAAGGACAACCTTTGAATCCCCTATCAAAGGTTCCTCCAGCCTCAGTCTGACCCACATGTTATCTGTGCCTGTGCAGCAGTACGACTGTACAGTTCAAATGATCTCACTGTGGGTGAGGAAATCAGCGCCTCGGCTTGAAATGCAGGGCGGACCATTTCGTGTGCTTGGACCTCTTTTTCTGACGCTGACTAGATGATAAAGAGAGCATATGGAACACAGAGCCGAGGAACTGTACTCAGGGAGGCGAGGACTGAGTATCTAGGCTCAGGTTCACGATCAGATGTTTCCTTGCAAAAGTTGCGTCTCCCAAAAAAGAAAGAACTTTAACATCCAGGTAAGACAATCATGATGTGTGCAGGTAGAAGCGGGAAAAAGCTGAGCAGCTTCCACCTCAGTCCCCCCAGCTTCCAGTGCTTAGGCATTCATGGGAGATTTAAATTTGGCACTAAATGATTACACCACGTTCTGGTGTACTTGGGAGAAACAGAAGGACATCTAAGGAGAGAATAAGCAATAAAGAAACTAAAGAAAGACAAAGCAAGAAAGAAATTCACGTGTCACATACAAGCCGTGTGCGTTAAGAGTAATGCGGTGGAGGAGGAGAGACGACTTTCACTCTAGCAACCAGTGGTCTCACTTTCCTCATCCGATCACTTCAAATATCGTAGGTTTGAGGTAACTATCCTGGTAAATTCATTTTAATTGCACAATTACCTTCAGTCATTCATTTGATAAGCGAGTTAGCTCCAATGTGAAATTCGAATGACGACCTGCAGCAGGGTTTACATGTTACACAGGCCTTGGATAAAACCCGGACGCGTCTGTGGTGTGAAGCCCCTCATGTTCGACTCACAATCTCTACCATTCAATACAGTTCTTCCCGTCTGACTGAAAGGAAAATAAGAAAAAGAACCTTTCTAGTAGAAATAGTAAGGAAGCAGAAAGAGTCTCTGGGCGTCGTGACCCTCAGAGGTCATGGTCACTTCTTCAATCCGAACAAGTTTCATCACAGCAAAAAACAGGAGCGGCTTCAAGGTTCAAATCTACCAATCACAGCAAGGTCAGAGTTCACTTCCTAAAGGCAATCAACCATATTATCACATTTAATTGTCTCTACAATTCGACTGGGCCTTTTTTCGGGCGAATCAACGCCCCAGTTTCCAGACTAAAATCCCCTTCATGTAGAGTAAAAGGAGCATAATGCTACATGGTACTGAATAAAATAACATCCAAATAAAAATATATATTATTAGAAATAATACATTATAATTGATTAAATTCTAAAGATAAAAACAGTACAATGTTGCGTTCAGTGAGGGATAGCAACAAAACAGTTCATTTTCAAAAAATGTAAACAGTTTTATCCTTCTAAAATGACAATCATGGGCTTTTTCTCAGTTTCACGGTTCCTTCATCTCTTTCACGCGTTCAGGCCGTTTCCCAACGTGCTCAGCGGAACCTTCAGCACCGGGTCATGCAGCCATTCCAACGTCAATCACATTCTTCAAAACCTGGCACGACTGCAGCTGCAGTAACATCGCCTGGTGTCAGCAAAGCATCAGGTACTGGCTTCACCCGGGTCATCCCGGAGGCTGCAGAGCACGATGTGTGTACCCCGAAATGGCGTCCCAGTTTCTCCACAAGAAGGCCAGCAGGAGGATGAGGAGGAGGGTGGACAGCGAGCGTGAGCGCGTCTTCATCAGGGGGACCACACAATTGGCCACAGTGGAGACGAAGACCAGAAGGACAGCCATAAGGGCGAGCAGCACATTGATGAGTTTCCCCAGGAGAGTCCGGGCCGTGGCATTTTCCAGCCCCTCCAACTGGACAACCTGCTGTTGCTGCTGCTGGAGCTCCATCTTAGAAATCCTTGTTTGACATGCCTCCAACGCTTCCTGCAGAGGACACGCAGAGGGAGAGACACACTCAGCAAGTCACCTTCTTCGAGTACAAAAAGGCAAATCTCTACGAGATGTCCGGTCAAATAACCATTATAATCCATAATGACAGAATAATTGGAAAATAGATTATCCGACAGTCTTCATTAAAACGTGACATTAGTACATTTATAATAATAGAATGTGAGTCCTATGATTGGATTGCATTAGATTTTCATTTGAAATGCCCTTTGAATGCATATATCATTGTCATACCCTGCCCCCTAATGGCAGAGACAGGAAATGCAGCGAAGGGGCACTGGAAAGGTCACAAGCAATTTCCAAGGACATGGACTATTTTACATTTTTATTTCCCATCTATATTTCATATCTATATTTTGAACAGACAGAACATGAGATTGGACGGCTGGATTCTGTTTCACCTCATTGTTGCAGTGTCAACATGCGCAGTGAGATAATGCCTTGCACTGTAAGGGTGTGATATCCAATCTGACCCACCCACATTAGCTTATTACTTCATAAATCAGAGGGACAGATGGGCAGTCTTCTTTTCAGCACTTGTTCCACTTAGTGTGGAACTCTAAATTGAAAATTTAACCAGAAAATCTGTTTCCAAGGACACAGATGGAAACGATTTTCTGGTTAAATCTGTGACAGATGCCTGTGTAACTTGGCAAACTCAATTTGTGCTGAGGTGGATGGACCGCAACTTTCATCCGAGGAGAATGTGAGCATGGCAGGATTGAGGCGTAGTGGTTCGCTGTTGTCTCCCGGCGCGGAGGCTCAAACAAAGGATGTGTGAAATATCTTTTAATTTTGTGCCGTGGTTTTTGAGGAGTTGTGGACGAGGGTAACAATCATAGAAACCTGATAAAGGCTGCATAAAAAGACAGAATGAGAGAGCGATTTTAAATATGTGGATAAAAGTGACTGAGATAAATCAGCAGTTTGGAACATCATTTAAATGGTTAAACTCAAAACATTAAGAACATTTATCGCAGTGAAATGTCACTAGGAGACAAATTTTGTTTTATAAATGTATTTTTCTTTATGTGTCCATTGTTCTCGCCTTTTTCCCACTTTTTTTTTTTTTTTTGATATTCAAATAACATGGTGAGACAATACACAACAAACACAAACTTGAAAAGTAAAGATGGTTATAATTAAAATAAAATAAAATAAATAATACCAGTAGTAGCAACTGGTTGAGTCAAATAAATGTGATCTAGATAAGTCATTTTACTAGGTTTGATAGGTTTTCACAACTTTCGACTACTCCTCATTTAAATATATTTCCATTAGGGACACGTCCCTGACAAAGTCTTCTAGAAACCTCTCAACACACTCCAAAGTCTGACTAGAGGTAAAACAGACAAAAGGTTTTCACACCATCCTGAAATTTCAGGGATTTTTTCATCGAACCATTGCTGGAGGATTGTGAGTCATGTAACGTACAGTGCAATTCTTAGAATGTGTCTTTACCTTGGTCCACAATTAGAATCCCATCCCAGTACAAAATGAAGTGGATTTAGAGGATCATCAATCCAAAAAAGTGTCTTTACTTCACTCTGGACTGACTGCCAGCATCTTACAATTTTGGGGCATGACCACATGAGCTGAAGTAAGTCCCAGGGTCATTTTTACATTTGAGACAGGTGGAGAAGTGGACCAGTCATGTTTGTGTCAGAGCTGTGGTTACATTTAGTCTGTGGACTATCTCAGAGTTGAGTTTTAATAGAATATTAAATATTGATTTAATGACATCATTCTCATTAAATACACAAATATTTTCATGTATAATATAGCATGTATAACATTATCATGTTGATGTTGAACACTTTTATACGGACCTTTCTTCTGTAACACATCAGGGGTTATAATGTCTTATAAGTATTTTGTTATTGCCCTTCACTGACTTAGCCCCTCTGAAGTGAGGGCCCAAAAAGTTACCATGTAAAGGAAAACTTTGCTTAATTGTTATTTATTATTATTATTTATGAGAGGATGCCAAATCAACATGCGGCGCATGATGGGTGATCTGCCAAAGAGAGGAGGAAGAAGATGAAGAACCTACAGTATATTCAATTTCTGGTTGTGATTTCTCGCTGTTATGGGCGGCGTGCTTCTGAATGGTGGCCTGGCCGACTAACCTGTATGTCTCTGGCTCTCTCATACGACTGGTAGGCAATCTTCTCCTCCATGCTGGCCAGCTCCTGTTTGAGGTTCAGGATCTCATTCTGATGAAGTTCTGTCAGGTCGTTCAGCTGCTCCTCCAGACGCTCGCACCTGAGCGCACAAACACAGGAAGCACACGTGAGTCTCTGGGGATAATAAGCTCAGACAAAGAAACACATGCAGGAATGAGTAGAAACCAACCCTGAAGGCATCTGACCACACGGCACCCGACTGAACTGATGACTCGCCCTGACAAGATTAGGACATTCTTACTCATCTGCTGATGCAAGGGGCCAACCAGAGCGGGTCAACAGGATGAGGCTGGCCAATAGGAGACAACCAGCAGGATGAGCGGGATCTATACTGCTGTTTATTTTGGCAGGCGCACACGATTAGATGGAAAACATAGAATAAAAATAGATCGAACCAAATCCCAGTTCTTGCTTTCCTGAATTTGTTTCCTGTTCAACTGAATTTTATTCTCAAAGTAACTTACTGAGTGTAACGTCATCAAACAGTTAAAAATCACTTTGTTTTGATCGTTCAAGCAGTAACTGTCCGCTTTAAAAGAGTGAACACGTTAATCTAAGGTTATAACTTTTGAATTTGGCGCCGGAAAATACTGATTACATTAGCCAATATCGGTATCTGATAATGAGCGGCTCCTCGAGGCTAACGCCATTAAGGTGCTCACAACAACATTTTTGCTATTGTCAATAAGTTGTGAGTTTTTGGCCACCCGTAGGGAGTAAACGCAGTTAGCAAAGATTGTTGATTTAATATTCCGAATCTCGATGAAGATTTGTTGCGTTAAAATTTGCATTCCTCTAAAAAAAAAAAAGATCAATCTAAATCTCTGAACATCCAGCTCAAAGATCTGCAAAGGAGACATTTTCATTTTCTGAGCTATTTTTTCCCTTCAGATTCAGTCATCCTTTTTTGACAAGTTGACTAGGAATGGTTGCATCTATGGCCACAAGAACATAACCCCAGTACTGATGGTTCATAGAAGTCCTTTTCTTCTCAAAAGGCTGGGAGAACCTGTGTATTTCTTAAAAGCCACAGAAAATGTTTTAACCCAGGAGAGCTGAGGTATTGTAACACCTATTATTAGCATAATCAATAGTGTTATTATTAGATATATATAATCATTATGGAAGAATAGGAGATGTCTATCATGGATGTTACAGTGAAACATGTTTTGTTAGTGAAGAGAAGGTCCATGATTCCAGGACAGTAGGCCATGAATGATCAGTATGTGACATATTCACATTTTTCTTAAAGAAATGGGATTTCACCTGCTCAACAGGACATGCTATAGGAATGTTTGATGCACACGTTTTCTTTTCTTGGTACCTGAAGCGTTCCTCCTGCAGGGCTTGCATAACAACAGTGTAGTCTCTCTGATAGTGGCTCTTCAAGCCATCAAGGCTCTCTTCTAGCCTCGCTTGGCCCTCCCGAAGCTCCTGCACCTCATGTAGCAGCATGTCCAGGCTTGAGCTCTGGCTCCTCTCCAGTGTGTTACCCTTGGAACTTGGAGGGCCTCCGGGGGCCCCTGTAGTGCTGTTGGCTCCCGCCGAGCCTGATGTCGCACTGGAACAATCGTCTTCACTGCCGTACTTGGGACTGGGCTGGGAGGGATGCCCTGTGTTGCCAAGTGAACGTCCTCCGGTCCCCGTCACACCCTCTTCCACTGAGGGGTCATCCAGAGAGTCTTTGAGGGAAGGGATGTTGTCGGCGCTGCCAAATTTGTTGCGGATCAGCGAGGCAATCTCTCGTGGTTTGGAGACAACGGCCCCAGCAGCAGAGTGGGTAGCCTGTGAGATGCTGGAGAGGCCCCCCTTTACGCTGTCCACCACACCTTCACTGAAACCCGTGACTTTGGCACCAACATCCTTCAGGCCCTGCTGCATGTCCCGCAGAACATCTTTGGGCTGACGCGGGATACCATTGTGCTCAACTTCCCGCAACTTACGATGGTAGTGCTCCAGCTTCCTTTGCAGCTGCTGGATGGTTTGTGCCGACTTCTGGTTCTTTTTCTCAAAAACCTGATGGGCACAGAAACGGAACAGGTTTTCAATGAGAAGAGTACAGTTTATACTTTACTGATTAGATCCACTTGTAAACCGATTACATCTATTCCCAAACTGTAGGGACCAAAAAAATTGAACAAACAGGATGAGCGTTAATCAACTAGTTTGGGTGGGTTCCATCACTGACGTTGGTGCAGGAGACTGGGGTTGGAATCACAGTCAAAAAAACTAAAAAAAACGCGTGGCAGAAATCCAGTGTGGATCCTTAGGAAAGTAGGTGGATCCTTATGCTACCGGCCTATCCAGCTGCATCTAGTTCCGGTCCCAAGCCCGGATAAATGAGAGGGTTGCCAAATCAATATGCGGAACAAGACTATCCGCTGTGGCAACCCCTCAAAAAAAACTAACTTTCCCTTTATTTATTTAAAAATAAATAAAGGGAAAGAGCCTAAAAACGTTGCTATGCTATTCCCACTGGATTAATCAATTTATATGTCATAAACATTACACAATGTATAAAAATAATAGTTTCCCGAATGTGAAAAGTCCTTGTTTTACCTGTTTGATGCGTGTGCTTTGCTGTTTGTCAGCATTGTTGGCCAGTTTGAGGTATTCTGCGACGTTGTCATCCCTCGCTGTCTGTTCGATCTTAATCTGCTCTGTGAGCTTGAGGATCTTCTGCTGCAGCTGAGCGATCGCCTGCTTTGTGCGCTGAGGGTCCGGTGTGCCATCCTCACCTCCTGCAAATGAACTCTCAGCCCCGCATGAAACGGCCAGCGATGTTTGGCCCAGTCCACTCACCTCCAACCGGTCGATCTGCAGTAGGGGGAGGAGCCAAAGAGAGGTGGATTGGGTAACGGGTCAGGGAAGGAAATTGGGGGTTGAAAAGAGAAAAACAAAAGAGGAAACAGTGCGAGTTGCTTATTGAGGCCTCTTTGGTCATTATGCTGACACACGTTAAAAACAGAAGCTTCTGCATTTCTGCAGCCAGTCTCCTTGGTTGAAGGTGAATTGAGTGGGCTGAAAAGGTCACTATTGGACGCTGATGAGGAAGATGCAAGTTATTATGTTATAATGAGGATTTTTTACAAAGAACAGAAAGTGAAGGAGAAAACTATGAGTTACATCACATCCTTACATACCTACATTTTCTACCTTCTTATTTGCATTGAAAATGTAGAGACACAATGAAAAGATTATAAACCAAATCTTTATTTTTGTTGGTTTAGGAGCCATAATGTGGGACAAGACTAAGAATGACTGTAGGCAGAGCTTTTTCAGATACTGACTTGTTTTCATCACTAAGACACAAAGCATCAATAAAAGGTTCAATATCAAAAAGAGTGTTTCAATAGGACTTTTCCTGTCTTCTCTTGAAACTCTCTTAACGCAGTGATTCATCTCCTCACACACCTCAAGGGAAGAACACACAGAACACCCTGATGTTCACATTAGCACCAAAGCTACATAACAGAATGTACCTACACGTGAAATAATATGATGACTAATCGATGACGGGCACCACGGTCAGCAACACAAACCAGCACACGTCCGTAGGAAAAACAAAAACCTCATATTAGTGTTTCTTTCTGCCACATGATTCAGAGTAAATATTATCTCTCTCTGATCAGTCATGTTCTGTCAATAAAGCGAGACAAATGTTTGCAAAAAAAGCGGCTCACCTTTCCATTAGTCAAACGGAGAAATTGTTCCCAGTGCATTGTTCCCAAACTTTAGGCCAGCCGTGTGATTTCATCTGCCCTGATACTTCAGGAAAGTCCTACATTTAGACGTCTCCCTTTAAAAAAAATCGTCTACTCCTTCAGGACTGCCGGAACACTCTGGTCTCTCTGACTAGCCGGGCTTGTTGTGAAAGTTGAAACACACCTGAAACTCTGTCAGCCCGGCAGTGCGGGAAGCCCGGCCCACCTTCCTCAGCCCTCCCTCTCAGCTGAGGGATGACATCACCCTCTTAGCTGCGCTGCAGGAAAGCTGTCAATCATGCCCACAAAGAGCAGAAATAGCGCCTCAGACTTTTATTGGACTGTATTTGATTCTCTCAAAATTACGTTTGTCTCAAGCTGATTGATAATACAATAAAAGGAGGATTTTGCTCTGAGAATATGTCATCAGTTAAGAGGATGCACGTCACTTGACCTATAAAAACATACCAAATAAGGTAAATACAACAGTAAAATAATATTCATGCATGAAAAAATTATTAATGATATAATAATTCATATATTATACATAACCATAAAATGATTTTGTTCTGAATTAACAGGTTTTGCCACTTATAAAACTTGATTGATTAGACTTTGGCATTTTTAGCTTAGTGATATAAGGACTGGATTACTTTTATATTCCAGAATTGCTGCCTATTATTAGGTGAGAGAACCGAGTGTGAGTTGGTGGAACAGGAAGTGCGGCAAAGAATATCGGTAATTATTTACCTATTTCATATCACTTGTAACAGCAAACATTTTCATAGCCGTCATCGATACATCAGCAAAAATACTCACACAATCCAACACTAAACAAATCCTTCTTAAACATACACCCCAAAGATAAGGTTTTTTCAGTTTTTTTTACTAAAAGGAGTTAAGTGAAACCTTGTAATTAAGTCGAACAAGAGGCCACAGGGTGTGCAGAGGTCTGAATATATCAACTCCCAGTCCCTCTCTCTCTCAGTCTGTGCGAGCCAAAAGATAGGAGTTCTAAAAGGCAAGAAAAACCAGTCTGACATCCTTTTAACAAACACACACACACACACACACACACACACACACACACACACACACACAGACACACACACAAACACACACAGTCAAATGCACCACACACAAACACAAACATTTCACAGCCAAGGGGACATTCTTCAGTGTAATGGGAATACCTAAAGATTTGGCAAGCCATCTAACCTTTGTGTTTCATTTGGTATTAAAAAATGTGAATGAACAGTGGTAGTGAATGAATTCTATAATTTGAGTATTATTGTATACCCATGTTGAATACCTCATGACCCAAATGCATCACTGAGTCAGTCTGCCTACTGTAACAAATGCTGTGTACAGTAAGTCTAGTCATTTCTAAATCCTCTTGATGGGCTTCTGAGGCGCTAAAGTGAATCAGAGAGCCAGAGCAGCCTGTCGGGGTGGCACAGTGGGGAAGTGACGAGAGCAGCACCTGGCCTCTTCTTGGCTATAAACACAACAGTATTAATAGCCGCATGACTGCAAGCATGAATGAAGTGCCAATTTCATTCCTATGAGCACTCCGTGGAGTAAATGTGACTATGTCCCACTTTGCTCTTGTCTTTCAGATGACTTATCTGAATAATTAGACCTGTAGATTTTGAAAAGCAGGTCAAAGGACGAGTTACTAAAGGCCTGAACTTGAGAACCCCGATACAGGTTAAAGATATTGTGATAAGGGGACTCTGACGGTTGCACACACTGGTACGAAATCAATGCCCACTCAAAGATCAATAAATGAATTACAAGCAGATTCCTTCAGTTACGTAGACCAAGGAACCACACACACCCCAACTATAGTTAGAGTCACCATCAGAGTTATTCTGTGACTAATCGTGCATGTAATTAAAAATGATAGCTGAAGGATTCGGCTAATTTCTAATGGATAACAGGTGTTGAAATGTTGAGATACTCAGCCGCTGAAGCATAACCGACAGACACTGCATCACTGACACTGAGTGTGTGTTGTCATATGTGGGCCCACCCCAATGATATTTTGTCAGTTAAGCTGGGCTTATAGTGTACAACTTTATTACAGTGTAATGAGTGAATCTTGGCTGTTTGATTTCAACTCACACTGTACGAATCAAATGTTTGCGGAAGTAAAGTGCTGTGCTCACACTGAGCGACCCGTCCGGCGCTTGCAGCCCGTCGTTGCTGTTGAAAATTATCAATTAAGTTCACTTTGAAAGCTCAGAGGAAGAAAAAAGTTTGTTAGTTTGCAACATTCTAACAATTACGGAAACCAGCTGTCTTGATGATTTTATTGCCGTCCTGTGTGCAGAAACCTCTTCTTTTTTCATTTTTTTTGGTTTAACGTTGCAGGTGTAATTGGACTTGTAGGTGTCCAGAACGGCGTGGACAGTATTTGGAGGTGTGTTTGACTGTATAGATTTTTAACTTATTAGATAGCACTGCTCTGACAGTTGTGAACCCTTCTTATTCGTCCCTGCTGTCCAGTTGCTACCAGCCACAAACTGCAGTTTCTACTATTATTTATTACTCCCACAGTGTGTCACGTGCCATGGTAACTCAGATGCTCAGCCTTTACAGGTGCTGTGAAAAAAGATGGCGCAACATCAGCCGATCGAGTTGAGACCCTATTAAAATTTCTGACACACCAGAAAACCATCCGTTAATAGGCCGTTATGACCCCACATAGACTGCCCGACAAACGATAAAGGCCTGACACCGTCAGACGTTCAGGCAGTCCTGAGGCTCATTTGCAGGTGCGGCTCAAGAAAGAAAAACAAAGGTGTTTGCATGGACCTGTCACCTGCCCTCTGGCTTTTTGTGTGCAAATTTCCTCCTGAAGGGGACTGCTCCTACTCCACCCGTATTCCAAACTGGGTCTGCCTGTTGTTGGACCTGATTGTACGATGTGTCTCTGATCCAGCTGGTTAGAGCTGTGAAAGGGCCGCCTTGAATGAACAAGATCCACCAGAGGCCGTGGGGAAAAACCCAGACAAACCCTAACACTCAAACCTATGGCCATCGGTCTCGACCAAACAAGCATTTAGAAAGCATCTCCCTACTAAGATTTTTAGATATGCATAACATATAATTAGATACACACAACATGAACATTTAGTACTGCCCCATCCCATCCCCTATCAGACACAGAGCACACACATGTGGCCCAAATTTAAATCTGCTCAATGCACTTGGTAATAGATCAGATAACAGACTGATGACATCATTAGACCCAGTCACTTCTCTTTCCCTTCAACCCCACAAGTGTTTACACGCCATCCCTCTGTTATCCTCTCCTTTAAGTACTATTCACAATCTTACTCTTTGTCAGATGGCCCTAATAAATAGATGTTCAGTTCAAGTTAAGATGCTCTGACAGCTGCAGAGTGGATACAGACGCATTGCTTCGCACAACAATCGATATCTACGTCACAACCGTGTCCAGATAAGTTTATCAGCCTTGATTGCTGCATCATTTTCACACAACACCTTTAAGAATAGAACAAAATCATCATAACCTGCTGTGGAAAAGATTCAGACTGAGAGCTTATGTGTGTTTAACATGGCAACCATACGCTAGAGGAGCGAGCTGTGCTGTGACTGTTGGCTGCATGAAATGCCTCTACCATCCCAACTTTTTATCGTCTCTTAAATAAAAAATGTTATGCTGTCCAGGGTGAGAGTCAAGTGTTTGCTTGAAGCTTGTGTGAGAGCAAAAGAACAGTACCTTGTTGGTGGTTAAGCCTCGCATTCCGCTGAATGTCAGATGAGCTTCCTGCGATATCTGCGTGTGTGTCGTGTGAGGCAGCGGCTTCTCACGCCAAGACGCAACAGTGATATAACCATGATCCTACATCTTCAGGTTTGTCTCCTAGAAATGTGTTCTGCTCTACACCATACAATTACAGCATTCACTGATAGCGAAGATATGTCCCTGCAGATACAAGTAGTTTAGTAGGCGATAGGCTGGGTTAGGTGGCTTTCCAACTCTGCTTATCATCCATAAGTCCAATATCCGCGAGAACCAGAAACCTGAATCTCTAACAGACATAAGTGAAAACTTCTTAATAGATTAGTATAGTCTGTGTCTAAATACATTTACTCATCCACCTAGCCAGTGAATTTCCCCCTTTCCATTTATACCACTATTATTTGACAGAACTCATGACTAATCAGGCAAGCAGCCAATCATTGCAGAGGGACTGAACTTCACACTCCCGATTATTCGGTTTGACCTTTCACCTCGCAGTCTAGGGAGCAGAAAGTGGTTGTCACTGAAGAGACATGCCAGTACTAAGTGATCACAGAGTCTTTTATGTGTTGAGCTGGGCTGTGACTGTGTGGGATGTATGAAATGCCTTTACTTTTTCCCGCAAGCCACCACTCTGATGAACAATTAAACTGTCACATACAGTCTATAACCCAGGACAACACATACCTAAACCACCACCTCCTCTGCTGAAGTCATACTACAACCAATGCACACTTATTATTATAAATATATAAAATAGGCACCGTCTCTTTCTATGGTCATCGTGGTCATTTACACTCTGCACTATATAAATATTGGACCATATTTATTCTCTTACTTGACGGCATTTAGCACTATTTCCGCCCCACCTGCAGTGATCTTCCCAATCCTTGTTGTGTATATAGTCCTTACTGCATGCTGTTATTGTTCCTAGTTGTCTCTTCTGTAAGCTCCAGCGAGCACGGAAAACCAGAGGCAAATCCCTTCTATGCAGAAACGTACTTGGCCGAATAAAGCGGATTCTGATTCTGATTTATCAGACACATGGAAATTTGAATTGCTTCTGTCCCCGGCCCCGTTTAGCTGAACTTGTCAATTATAGCTATTGCAGTGCATGAGATAAACACGTGTCATGTCTAAATTTGTCCTTCCCCCTTTAATTTGCTCATGGTTTCAGATCCCATTCAGCCAGGTCAAATGAAGCAGTGCTGAAATATAAGGGGACCCAGAGTGGCAACAATGAACCCCATTCACTAGTATCGATGATTACATAACTCCATGTGACGCTTGACAAGAAGGAGTTCACTCAACACATGCAAGGACTAATAAAAAACTAAACTGCTCTAATAATCCAAACCTGCCTCCACATCCAAGCATTTATATAGAAATAATACCAGTCGGTGCATTTCCGAAGGGAAAAACCCTTTTTTTGCTCACGTCATAAAGAAAGAAACACAAAAGCAGCTGAGGATGCAGGTCTGGAAAGAAAACAGACCAAACATAAACGTGGCCTCTACTATACCCACAGCAAAGATTTTCATTCCCAGTGATTCGAGACAAAATCCTTTCCACACAAAGAGATTTGTGGCCGGTGTTTTGCCATCTAAGCCTCTGATATGAATTCAAGGATTTCAGCAGCGCTTTGTATTTAGTTACAAAACACAAGAGACGTGAGACCAAATGTTTTAACAGGTGAGACTCGCGGACATTCCTACAGGCCAAAGAAAATCAAACTGAATATTTCTGTATTTGCAGGAATTAAAGCTCTTACAGTTTGGCATACCATTCTTTAATTATTCATTCAGTTGCAGGTGGTCTAAAGCCAATCCCAACTGACACTGGGCAAGTGGTTGTTAGTTCATGACAAGGCCAACCCGTAGAAATAAAAACACTACGGGCGATTTAGAGCCTACATTGTGTGTTTTTGGACTGCGGGAGGAAGTCAAAGTGAACATGCAATCTCTACGCAGAAAGGCTTCAAGGTTTAGAAGTTAGAAGGAAAAACAACAAATAAAAGGAAACTAGTGAAAACTAAAAAGGTACATTCCCCATCATTACAATAACAATTGTACAACAAATGTATGATTTCTCAAAGAATGCATATGCCGTTTAAAACGTGTGCTTCAAAAACCAACATTGCTCTTCTCTTATGATTGGAAATAGCAAGTCACTAATTTAGCATATGGTTGCTGCGTGTAATTTCATGAAGATATATTAAATACTGTTAAAGTGACACTCCATACAAAACCAAAATAGCCAAAGTTTAAGTTTTTTCCCCAAAACAAGGAAAGTCAAAATGTTAAAAATCCCCCGAAACTAAACAATAACCCTCTGTGCTAACCCAGTCTCATGAAAACAATAATGGTGTCTGAGTTATGTCTTGGACAAAAATGTAAGTGACAGTCCAGAGGATGATGAGATGAGAACACATTTCTAAATAAGAATGATCAAAATGATGGCCATGACTACACAGACTATATACAGGTGGAGACTCACAGTGGTGGGAGAAGGGAGTGGAGCGGTGTCAGCTGTTACCAGGTTGAGGATTACCTCCATGGCAGGGAGACGCATGGGCAGGGCTTGGGCTGGAATTTTGTCTGATTTACATATCTGTTCGTTTGTCCCTCGGGAGGTGATCACAGCCAGGTGAGAGGGATCGAGCGTGTCGCAGGGAGAGCGCTCATGAAACAATAAACTTCTCACAAACAAAGTCCATTTGATTCTTAGTCCACAGTCCAGAGACTCCACTTGCGGTGGGCCGAACTGAATATCCACAATCTATACTCTGCTGTGTCCTTGCAGCAATGAACCATGACTGCCGAGAGCCACAATATGTTTTACTGCCACAACACTTCCAAGAATTCATAGTCTGGGGGGTGCTGTGTTCACAGAGCAGGCACTCTTCCAAAGCATATGGTCATGGATCAGTGCTGACAAATACCTCGCACTACAGAGCAGACATCAGAGAGACGATGAAAACCATGTATACGATCCACCGGGCATGCCCTCCACAGGCAGCGAGTTCAGCAGGCGGACGACTCCTCTGAAGTTAAAGGTCCAACTGGTGCCGGCTGAGCGTGACAGAGCCGAGGCGGTTAAATAGATGAGGACTGCAGGATTGGATGGAAGTTAAAAGGGGGAGAGACTTTGGTTGTGAAGTAAAGCATTCAAAGAATCCGTTTGGGATAAAATCCTCAGAGGGGGAAAAGGGAAGCCCGGACCCAAAGGACGGATGTGAGGGGAGTGAGAGAGCAGGCAGGGAAAAGTGAAAAGAGAGAGCCCAACAGGAGACGTCACTGAGAGGAAGATGGAGCGAGTAGGAGCAGAGGAGAGAGGGGTTGTGAGAGAGCTTTGTGAAGAGAGAGAGGGGGGCGCTTTCTTCTAGAGTGGAGTTTCTAGGACAGTTTAGCACCAAAGCGGCTCTCGGAGAATTCAGGCAGAATGAAACAGAGAAGAATCCCAACTTTCCATTATAACACAGTTTGATTGTCGTAGCAAGCTGTAACGTAAAACATTTAATTGGCAGTGTGAGCTAAGAACAGGGTTAGAACAAGTGCTTCTGCAGACTAATGACACCCTCTGAACGGTGCTTAAAGAGAGGTTGTATCACCGGCAGTGGAGTTTTGGAGCAAAAAACTTGCACCCAAGAAAAAACAAGATTACACGGTCATATGATGAACACAAAGCTGCTATTGACAAGTGTGCATACATGTCTGCACACATGACTATTGCCTATGACTGCATCCCAGTGTTACTTATCGACTGTTATTAAGTTTGTGAATCATATCACACGCTGATCACTTACTGGAATGCTGCATCAGTGTGAGAAACGGCTATGGTTATACTCAGCAGTTTGTAGGCACCACTTACTAAATTGAACAACTGGCTGGCTTAAAACACTTCTAAGAGAATATTCCAATACACCTACAAACAAGATTTTATGAGTATTGGGGCTTTTACCTCCACGCTCAAGTTTGGAGATGTCTGAGCCATCATATCCACGCGTGGGTAGACCATTAGGGACAAAAATCAAACAGGGAGTGTAAGGCTGGACAGGGGCTACTAAAGGCGTCTCTAACGAAGCTGACAGGACGGAGGGAGAGAGGAGGGCATGAATAAAGGCATTAATGAGAGAGCGGGAGGAGTTAGGGGAACCAGGAGCGAGAGGGGAGGATTTAGAGGAAAAAGGCTGCTTATATAAGAACAAACCCAGCTCACCGAGAATGAAGTGGAAGGGTTCACACAGAGGAATCTGCTGCCTGTAGTTAGAAAACATCACTAAATCTCTACCTGCACCACCATCTGACTCGAGACACACACACACACACACACACACACACACACACACACACACAGACACACACACACACACACACACACACACACACACACACGGCTCGTGGATTTCAGTAATCCTCATCTAAACTAAATGATCTAAACATTAATTGCTCATTAGTCAATTGTTGTTGCTGTTGATAACCCGTACTATTCCGGTTATATATTGTCTTTTATGTTGCCATCATTTCCATCGTTGTCAAACACAATTTAATGTAGTTGGATATGTTGACCTCATTACCACTTGTGCTCTTTAATCCACACAAGACAATAAAAATGTCAGCAAGCCAGCTAAATGCCAGATAACGCTGCATGTCAGACCTAAGTTTGAAGAAGTAAATGTACATCAGAGAGGAATTAATCAAAGTTAAGATAGTCATTCGCTACTTGTCTCATACAAGAAACGACCCGACACTGAAGCGCCTCTTGGATGAATCCCAGGCTGGTTCGTCTGGCTAACGGTTCCTTTCAGACATCCATGAATTACAGTCATTCCAGACTGAAGTCCATGTTTCCCATGAAGGCCTGACCTTCATGGGAAACCTGCAGCTAGTCACTCCAGTTAGTCTCAAGCGCTGATCGGTGAGTCAAGACAATGATTACACACTTGTTTCGTACCAAATCTGTTATAGCAGAGCTGCTCGACAAAGTCAAATTCATAGAAGGAGGTGAAAGTCATGACTGAAAGAAAGAGGAAAGAGAAAGTGGAGATGATGGAAGTTCCACCCTCGACAGTACAGCTGGGACTGGTGTTAAATGGTATTTATGGCAGAATGATTTAATATTAACTATGACGGTACAAGCATAATTGAAAAAATAATTTCCTTTTGCCATGTGTCATAATCAAATTAGAAAAACGGGTCAAAAAAAAGAAAAGAAGAACTATCAGAAACAATTAGGGTCCAGAGAAATCTAGGTTAATTATGGGTGTTTTTTTTTACAGAGACATCTGTCCTCAGATCAACCCTCAGTGGCGGCTCATTTAATGGGGTTTTGACCCACATGCGCCTCACAGACAGAGAAATAACCTGATCTGAAGAATGCCTGGCATCAGAGTATCTCTGTCTCACTGACACATGGATGTTACGCATGTCTTAAGGGAGAGTGACCTGCTGAACTGGTGATTAATGAGGAAGGTTCAGAGCAGGTACGCTTATCTTGTTATCAACAGCAACAGTTTATGCTGCCTCAGTAAAATGTGATCCATAGTTCAAAACATCTGATTGTAATTAAAGGAGACAGGTTATGAGATATTAATGCAAAGATCATCTAAAACAGCTTTTCTACCTTGAACATGATGGGGCGGTAAGTTGTGCCTTTTCTCAACATTTACACTGAAACTAAATATTTGTATTTGTTTTCATTTCTTTATCTATGAATTTCTGTAATTTTCTATGTGAGATTCCCCAAAATGCATTAAAGACAACTACTATAAATATGTATATATTTGGAGGAGAGAGATGACATTAAGATGCAGTGGTGTTGTATTGTTTGGGTCAGGTGCTGAGCTGAAAGAGACCCTGCTTCTGATGTAATTGGACCGAGGGATTGGCCCACATAAAAACAAAAAACCAGGACTGAGTTAGGGATGCCAGCCCCACAGTCCCCCTCCATGTGATCGTAAATTGTGATCGCTTATGCTGTGGCATGGGCCGCAAAATGTTACGTAAAAGCAGAAGAGCGACGGCCTTGTCTGCATGGCCCGGGGTTAAATCAAGCCTGAGAGAGGAGACAACCATGTCTTTGGGTTCTGGCCTTGTTGAACAATACCTTCCCCATTAAACGCAGTCCCCTGTCCAACTCTGGACGCCCCCCGTCTAAGCTCCAGCTTAACCAATAGCCGCATTAGCAGTTACATAAACCACTTGCGACACAGGGTTACTTTATGGCTGGCAAGATTAGAGAGCGTGAAATATCACCCTTTCCAAATCAAACATTGGCATTTACACGAGCCAGACAGGAAGGAATGGAGATGACAATAATAAGAATAACCAAAACAGTGAAGCTTTCTTGAGGGCCATCCCCTGTCTTCATGCAGATAACGGTGGACAACATCAGCGTAAAAGAAATGAGCATGATGGCACATTTTTAAGTAGCATTCTTCAAATATTTTAATGATATGAATGAGCTGACAACATTAAGATCTCTCTTAACATTTGCGGTTTAGTCCACTTTGTCCAGACTTTGTTATCTGACTTGACGTTTAACTCAAATGTGTCTTCCTGGAAAAAAGTCTTGGTAAATCTAAACAATATGCTTACTTTGCAGTTTTCTGTTTTCACGAAATGTGAAAGTTCAGGTCTATATTATGTTCCGTATGAGGGTAAACGAAGGCACAGAATGATGTGTGAATGTTTGATGGTGAATGGAATCTACGGCCCGTGGTGCGAGGGACAGAGTGGGCACACTGGACGAAACAAAGTGTCTGCAGTGGAGCAGAGTGGGCACGAAGGGAAACAGGGCTGGTACTTGAGGAGAAACAATGTTTCTTGTCCATTAGAGGTGGTTGATATTTGCTGGAGCTGCTTCTGTTTATACACCCATTCTGGTTATGAAATATCAAAACAGAGATGGCCCTGGTCCAAAGTACAGAGTTAGTCTGTCTGGACTGCGTTACAATAACCCGAGAACCATGGGGCAGTATGCAGGCCCAAACGTACTGACAGCCTATTCATAAGCAAGATTCTGACACAAAAGGTCCCAGATTTTTGGCCATGAAAGATTCTTTAGCCGGGCCCCTTCTCAGTTTTTTCTTTTCCTGTCCCCCAAACCCCATACCAGGCATTCTGGACCCATACTGACCTCACTGTACCATCTGGAAGAGACGTACTGGATGGTCTGGGGCCTCAGGAGTGTCCCTGACGCCACTATGTAAAAACGCCACGAGGAAGCAGTCAATTCTATCACCGGCAGACAAATAATGAAAATTGCCATTTGCAAATTGCCAATCATCAGCCTTTAAGAGCTAAAAGCTCATAAAATTCTTAGAGGACATCCCCTCATTACCCATTCAGATGATATCAAAAATACATTTGAGACAATCTAATACTCTGAAACTAACTGTCAAGACAGAGTTCACAATATTAATGATATTTACATGAGTGCGTTATAAATTAAATGTATTATTATTATTATTATAACCTATAAAAGTTAATTACATACAAATGAATGGCCCTAATATAGATCATACCCAAGTTTGTAAATTTGAGTGCTTTTCTAAGTCTCCTCAATGTTGAATGCCACCATCCCAAACATAGAGGGTAAACAGTTTGATGTTCAATTATATTAAGTGGAGTTTATAAGACATTTCATCGAAAACAGGCTTGGTGAGTTTGTGTTCCATTAATAATAATAAATGCAGATTATCATAGCATTATAATAGATAAAGATGGGAGAATATTTCAATAACTAAATACCCCTTCCAATGACAGCAACCAGCTACAGACTCAGTCCACAAGGTGGAGCCAGAGCACAAAATGTGCCAGACTGTGTGCAGACAGATGTATGGAGGACAGACCGTGTCACTGATATGCATCAGAGCAGGTACGCTTATCTTGTTATCAACCGCAACAGTTTATGCTGCCTCAGTCAAATGCGATCCATAGTTCAAAACATCTGATTGTAATTAAAGGAGACAGGTTATGAGATATTAATGCAAAGATCATCTAAAACAGCTTTTTTAGATGCTGGAAATTTGTCAGCAATCATTTCCTGACAAATTTCCCCTTTTTTTAAAAAATGCATTCCTTCACTGTCACCCACACGCAGCTCTTTATGAAGGTTTATTCAGACCTGCCCTGACAGTCACACATGGTGCCATGTAGAATGATACTGACAGCAGGAAGGATATGTCAAAGAGATGAGCAGCTGAAATAGCAAGAGTGAGCGCAGTGTATAAATATATCATTAGTGACTGCACTATAATGCAACACGTGAGGTCATGAGAAAGGATAAGAAAATTGGGAGTAGATGAAAAATATTTTCCCTTAACCATTTGTGCTTCTATATAATTTTGGACACATGGTTTAAACCTGCTGCTTTATTCACCTGAACATGGACAAATGTCCGTTTCAGTGGTCCAGAGGTTATCTTTTCTGTAGGAGAGTGAGCCTCAGTGAGGGCATACAAATAGTGAAAAAAGAGAGATTCCTGCTGACTGACACACAGGACAATGAGAGGACTGGTTCTGGTTATTGTGGGGAGAAAATATGAAGATATCTCCCTTGAGGTTGGATCAGATTTTAATACATGTCCATGTGTGCTCTAAGTGGGTCAGCGGAGAAGAGCTGAGCTCAGCAATCTATAGTGTCATCCATTATTCATCGTACCCACGCCAAATGATAGAGACTGAAGAGGGTGTGGCCGGGATACAGACACCGCCTCTAACAGTGTATCTGTTTTCTCCTCTCTCTGAATAGGGAGTTCTTTGAAAAAGCAATTTCCCTTTGAAAGCAATCCCCGCCCTAAGTAGAGAGGAGAGAACTAAACATTTCATGTTTAAAAAAGGTGCATATCGGTATATTTTGACCACACAAGTCAAATAAATTCAGAAGTTATACTATCAGCAGCCTTTATCACAGCCCTGAAAATGAACCCAGCCAAGAAACCAGTGTCTGAGGAACAGAGATGTGGGTCAAGGTTGACTAGAACATCCGTAGTGACTGGATGCCAACATTTGATGTGGCAATCCTGCAACGGCTGAGAAAGCAGCATAGATGCACGTGAATGCCAACACTAATGTCCTCTCTAATGCGCTTGCCCACACAAACACACACACACACAAAAAAACACACACCAAAACCAAAGAGGAAGGACCAGCTGCAGGCCAAAAATAAATACACAAAGGATGACCCACAGTGACTCACTGCTGACATGTGCACATAAATGCACATGACCTCCTGCTAAACAAACATCAAAGATATTCCTTCAGGCTACAAGGACGTCTCCCGGTTAAGTATAATCCTATCTAGTTGTAGTATAAGTTGATTTCAGCGGGTGTTGACCTTTGGTAAGCACGTCTGCATGGATGGCCAAACTGATTTGTCTAGAGGAAACGATGTGGTGGATTATTAGTTTACATGAAAGTTTTTTTTTTTTTTAAATATTCAAATATTTACGAATATATTTAAAGGTTCTTTGATGAGTCGACTTGAACAGCAATGTTTCTGACATCTGCAAGTTAAGAAGAAAACTTGCTAGCTTTGAATCCTTATGTGGCAATCAAGTCGGTGTTGATGGTAAAGAGTCGGCTGAAGCAAAAAACGCCTCACCGTGCGCCGTCCAGATGGGCTAACTTTTGGGTCGGGCGGTCATGTGACCCTGAATAAGACGTTAATCATCATCGCAAAAACGACAAATAAACTTAATAATGACCCAAACATACCCAGTTCCCAAAGCTGCAGTGAACAAGGCGTATTATACCTTTTTAAGAAAACTCTTAACCGCCATGGCTCATACTGACTCCAGGTGTCGCCATGGCAACACGCACACAACGGTCAGAACTTCAGATATAAAAGCTATTTTGTTTTAGCTTTGGGTACCGAAGTTAAGCGAATCTAACGCAGAAGATAAACACCTGATTGTGTGTTAGATCTGTTTTATTCACTAAGTGAGGCATTAATAAGGGCGTCCAGGGGTTTATAACTTTTAAGTTTCCTTCCTTGCAGATCTATTTCTTAATGCGTTTTGTTCTGGCTTTTCAGCGCTCCTGTGTTGTCAAATTGATGAAGATGTTTTATTTATTTGCTTCTGCTTGATGTATTTGTATATTTGTTTGCCCTTGTCGGCCACATATATACGTGAAAAAATGAATTTACAAAATACAATAATTAATTACCATAGCATGGCAAATCAGTGTGACTTATTGGCCATTCAATCTCAATGTAAAAGACACATATGTATATGGAAGCAACTCTGCGTGAAATTTAAACTTATTTTTCGTGCATCTTTTTAGAGGGCTCAGGGATACAAAAGAAATGAGCAAAATGGGAACGAAGCACTGGAAACGTTTGGGGCAGCATAGCCATTATCTAAGAAAGACACAACATGTTGTTTAAGGACACGCCCAAGAAGAAAAGAAAACAGTTAAAATAATAACCGTCCCACGCAAATGTCCCCATGTTTTAATGACCTCACAGACCTCCAGTCCTGAGCCTTAATTTAGCTGAGACTCATTTAACCACACACTTGTGTCAGACGCTGTCCGTAGTGTATCCTAGTATTGGACATATTGGGACTACTGAGACCGTGCTGCACGCATGAGAGCAATTAGCACAGCACCACTGAGGAATCTGTTTCCGCATTTGGCTGCATTTTCTATAAACCTTTGCAAAATTTCTTTCAATAGCAACAGAGGAAGAAATCAGAACCAGATCAGAAACATGAAACAGGCTGAGGAGGGAGGATGGTGTCAAACTCAACACTTTATTTTGTTCTCTCCATGACTCCATCCTTCCTGCTGATGTACATCCACCCTCTCACATTAAAAATCACACACACGCACACACACACACACGTCGTCTTTTCTTAGTCCTTCGCGCCTTCAGATCCGCCTCGATCGTTTCACACACACATTTTCTGTGATGCATTAACCGTCCATGTCTGTGGTGCATGAGTGCGTGTGGAGTTGCCTACCATGTTGTTGTGAATGTTAATAGCCAAGTGTGTTGGCCTATATGTATAATCACATATGAATATTCAACAGCTTAATTAAACAGGGCAGGCTACGCTTCAAAGGGAGCCAAAACAGTTGGGTGGGGAGTTCAAGCACACATACGCACAACAAAAGATGAGCCTCTGATACGGGGCTTCTCTCTGAATTTTAAATGAAGCGCTAAATATTTACATAGCGTCTATTTACTTAGTTTTGTTAATTGTCTTTGAAGTGGAGGACATGAGTCCCATTGAGTTTTGTTTCAATGCATCATTCATGGGACTTAAAAACGTGGAGGAGACGAGGACCAGGAGACAGTGGTGTCTCTTCAGGACTGAGATCGAAACGACAAGAGTGCCATTCCAACGCATTTCCAGTGTCATTTTAGAACACGCCTTTTCCAAGCCTTAAATTGTTCTTATGTCAAAGCATGAAGATGGTGAGTGTTGTGCTCGTCAAATTGTAGGTAAGGTAAGCCTGTGTAAGGTAAGGTGAACCTATGAGCATTCAGCAAAGTGAGTCCACCGCATTGAGCATCACCCTGTTACCATGGTGATGGTCAGTCTGAACACTGGACACAGATGAGAGGGAGGGAGATGGAAAGAGAGTCAGAGCAAAGAGAGGCAGTACGTGCATATAGCACAGGAATTAGGTTGAAAAGTGTGAAGGTAAAGGAAGGGGGGAAAAGAAAGCGGAGGAGCAAGATGATAAATAAAGAGATGGAACACGGACACAAAAAAAAAAGGCAATTATAATAGGATTCTTGTTCAGTTAGCATATCTGACAAAGTCACTCTCATGGATTCAGATGCTTGTAAATATATCAACACAAAATACACAGACAAGTTGAAAGAAAATTATAACACTAAAAGAAGATTTTGTACAGATACCTGGTGAAAGTCTTAATCCTGAGGGAATCTTACAAAGTCAATAGAATAGTTTTTCTATAGGCCAATGTGATTAATATCCGTCTGTAGGTTTACATGGACAGCCTAACATCGAATAGATGCGGAATAGAAGCCTAATCTGAAAGAAAGGCTACATCTAACAACCCTTTCCGAAAGAGAAGACCCTTTCTTATTGAGATGTCATTCCTTGGAAAGGAGGTAGTCTAAGTTCTTAGCAAAAGACGTTCGGCAAGGCAACCGCTGCATGTAGTAATCCCTGGTGAGCGCGTGCCCGCCGGCGCTATTGACGTGTGTGTCGCGTTTTATGATCTAGAGCACAGCAGAGAGTTTGTTTTTAAAGCAAACTCTCAAAATATCAAGTATGAAAACAAGAAATATTAAATCTATAAACATAACCAAGTAAAACCGTCAGGAGCCGTTATAGACCGACGTGTTGAACAAGAAAAAGCATTGGAAGACTTTGTAGATGCTGATTATAAGTATAAATTCCACAACAACAAACGTTTTGGGGGATCAGACCCACGAACTTCACCTTTCATTAAGCATGAATGAAGAAATGACAAAGCTGGGCTGAAGCACACGATGAGGCGTTTCTGCATTTAATGTTACATTTGATGATGTTGATGTTAACGTAAAATATCTGTCCAGATTACCACACGACACGGCCTCACTAATAACTTAATATTTGCTAAAATCATTAGCATAACCGCCCTCGCTTGTGTCTCCAGTAGGCTATAGAAGTAAACGGGAGTTTTTATCAGTCGTTTCTTCATTGAAGGTGTTGCAATAAAGAAATATATATATCCTGATCACAGGATAGACGCCCTTCTTCTGATAAAACTCGTCATCAATTGGTCGCTTTAGCTCCTGTCACTCAGCTGTGGACAGCTCTTCTAATTGAAGAGGCGCATTTAAACAGCACTTCGGGTTAGATCACTGCTCATGAAACAGTCACTACAGGAATATTCTTTCAGAAACCCGCCTTAGTGACGGCAGATTTTGAGCTTTGTGGAAAGTCAAATTGCAGAACCAGGCTGGCATGATGACAGAGCTGGTACAAATCAAGTCCACAACACACACCAGCATATAGAACATTGTAAGCACTTCATTTCAATAAAATGCGGGTGCCTTTTGATTGCTCCCATGGGCATAAAAAAATATTTGATTTGTTTTTTTTGTAAGAATGATGTTAAGCTGTATTTTCATTGCATGTCTCAACACCAACACTGCAAACAACAGATTGGTCAAAAGATCGCCATGTGTCTCATCAATCACTCAAATGGATGAAACGTGAAGAGGGAAGTGGGATCACTGCGGTGGAAAAGAAAGAAAAGTAGCTGAGACTAAATCAAATAAAGTCGAGATATGTCCCAAACACAAAACACGAAACATGAGCCCAGAGACAGAAACTTGCCCTCAAGGAGAAATTTGGTGACTTATATTATCTCCATATCTTCCTGACACATCTGCACACACCAATGGTAACAAGTAACGAAATTAAGATCGGTGCAGAGAACAGAAGGGGATCAAAGGTTAGAGGAGGGGATTCATTGTGCTTAATTCATGGTCAATACTGGTGTTTGTTCTTCTGATCAATAATTGTCTCCCTTCAATAAATACACCAACACTATAAAAATACCAATTGACTGTCACACATAACCGCAGCACTAACGTTTATGTCCACTAACATCAGCAGAGAAGTCGGCCAGGCGATATTTACAATTGTTGTAAAATAAAAAAATTAAAGAGTTAATTAGGATTCAATTGGTTCTGAGACGAGGGATACAAGACAGATAAGCCGAACCCATTAAAAAGTAAGTATCAACGATCATGGAAGCAACCCCACACACACAGGGTGCCTGGAGAACAATTTGGTATGAGCTGGGAGCTGGCAAACACAGCAGTGTGATGACATCATCTCCAGAGTGCACTGAGCGTACAGACTTCCTCATCCTCGTGGCTGACTCCCTCACTCTGTTGAAAGTCAATCGCAACTCAGTTGTTTGATTATGCACAGGTTTGACTGTGTGCTTGCGTGACTTGAAGGCAAGGCTTAGCTGTACATAAATATGACCTTGCGATGCCCCGTGTTTTACAGCTTTACAAACGAATCATCGTCATTGAAAAAGGTGCAGGATGAGACACTGTGTCCTGCTACACTGGGAAAAAGTGCTTTCATCAACACACAGCTCAGTAGTCTGGGGACCTGAAAGACGATGAAAGTGGAATGAGGGGGATGTTCAATTAACGGGGATGGAACCGGCCGCAGCGGACCAGGTAATGTTTGGCACCTACCAATGACGTGACTCCTCACTACTCTCATTCAGAACAGAGCCGGCAAAATTAAAAAAGAAAACCATATCCCTCAAGTGAGTCTTTCAAAAACGCAGAGATGAATTCAGTTTGTTGCAAATTCTAATAATGGCATATTCAAGTACATCACACCTAAATTATGGTGGTACAAACCAAATCTTTGATACAAAATAATCTTGCAAATGGCTATCAATATTGACCGGCAACAATACGTGATATTTACCGACAGGACAACTGATAATATCACAATTTTGTGAAGTTAAGAAAGTTAATAACCTAAGCACAACTGAGGGTAAAAACAGACACGTGAAGATGTAGCACTTTGATGATTTGTTCTCAGAACTGAAACTGGAACAACAATGAAGGAAAAAATAAATGTTATACTGCACCATTATGGAAATGCTTTCACATTTTTCTAGAATTCACCCAAATTCCGGTTCATGATTACAGATGACAAAATCATCCCTCAAGATCCTAATATTTTAGGATTAAATAATGACACCGCAATACCTCACTTAAAACCAAATTTCTTTGCTCTTTAGTTTGGTAGTTGATCCAGAGACCCGTTCTTACTTTTTAAAGTGTTTTAGCACACGTGATGTTTGTCCAGGTGCATGTATTTGTGCATGTTCATGTGCATGGTATTTTACTGGAGTCCCTCACTGGGTCTGTTTTTAACACGGTTGCCTGGTAAGAAAGTTTCTCCTGTGGGGACATGTGGACATGTGGGTGAACATTTGCAGATTGTGTTCTACAAAAAACAAACACAGTTTCAGTCTCTCTCACACTAAAATCCAATATGTGAGGGGACTAGCCTCAAGGCTTGGATTCTGTTTCATCTCAGCTCAAGCCCCATGAAAGCCTTTATCCCTGTCCCCCCGCCCCAATATTCTGTCTTGAACCAGTCTTCTATACTGACACAAAGCATTTTGCAACTTGTAGACCTTAATTTCCTCAATGTGCTTTTTCTCCTGTTTCAGTCTCTCAGAAAATAGAGAAAAGCCAAGATTAGATCAGTCTTCTTCACCCTAGAACCGGGCCTACCAGACAGACATGTTGATGACTCCGGATAAATGAAGTTCTGAAAGCCCCAAAACACGGCGCTAAATTTGAATAAGTTGGGTGTATTGGCTAATTGTAGCTAATTGTAATTAATCCCACAAGCTGAGCACAAGCTGCGAAAGGATGGGCAGAAATCCAGTGTGGACCCCGAGGCAAGGTCCTTAGTTTTTATCAGCCTAATTAGCCACATTGAGTGCCGGTCCCCAGCCCATATAAATGGGAGGGTTGTGTCTGGAAGGGCATCCACGAGTTATTGTTTAACAAGTGCTGAGATAAGGTGCAAAGACAGACTCCTCTGTCCTGCATGAATCGAACTACCTTAAAGGGAATGCTTACTCAGAGTCAAATCTCCAAACCCCAAAAAGTCGATATGAAAGGATTTATCCACAGCCGTCACCTGGCTGATTTTCTACAATTGATTTATTATTTCCATTGACACCAGAGTCAAATTGTCTCATTTTGAGTGCTGTCCATAGGAGGCAACAACAAACAAATAGCCCAAAACATAAACTCCTGACACAATTCCAACTTGGTGGTCAAGTCAAAGTCAAAGAGAACGAAAAGTAGAGAGATGGAAAGAGATTTGCAAAACCATCAAACATGTTGCCAGCAGCAAAAATCTAATACATCTCTGCCTTTAGTAGCAAACGGAGCTGCAGCATGGAGATGGGATGACATGTTTCATGACTTCACGGTGTGTTTTTTCAGCTTACCTTGGAGTACTGTCTACGAAGACTGAAGCGCTGCACCATCCTGACAGACTAACGTACCCACAGCTGGAACCCCTTTTCTACTCCCCCCCACTCATATATCCCTCAAAAGGACACACCGCCTCACATAGTAGACTGTACAGTGTCTCTCTACACTCCCTCACCCACACACATACTGAAGGTACACGAGCTACCCTCCTCTCCAAACATCCATGTGCACACACACATGTCTAGTTGACATTGCTTTCCTCCACTATGCAAACACAAGTGAGAAGACAGAGAGAAAAAGAGGGAGGGGGAGATGAAAAAAGGGAGGGGGAGTAAGAAGAGGTAAAGACAGCTCAGCTATGTAGCCCTCTGCTCATGTTCGGTGATCCCATGAGCTCTTTCTCTCAGTCTTACAGACACACTCACTCACACAACATGCTCACATGGGTGTCTATGCACAAAGGACTTCCAGTGCACATACAAAGTAGTCCTACCGTCAAAAACATACACATCCCTCCACACCCTCCCCTAAACACAACACTGACAGCACATTCACACAACACACAGCCTCAGCCCACAATCAGCTGGGATGAGGCAAGGTTGCCTCCTGGTTCCTGCCAGCAAGCCAAAGGATTGGAAGAGGAGAGGAGGTGGTGGTAGTACGGGAGGGGGAGGGGGATATGGGAGAGAAAAAGGAGGGACCAGCTGACTGTCTACACTAACTCTCTCCAGGGACTGAGGGAAGGGTACGGGGAGGAAAACACGACGAAAGTCTAAGAAAAGGAACAGGATTTGTTGAGAAAAAGAAAAGAGCGATACAGCATTCCTGGTACACAACCAAATTTAGACAAGCTAATATACCCTCAACCTACTCTAACAGCAGGATGTCAAACCCCTCCAAGGTCAACAACGCTGTTACTATGGCAACCCAAGCAGGGTGCAGTTCGAGGCAAGCCGGATACAAGACTTAGGGGGACCAAATCGACTACTTGTATGACCTGAATGACATTGCTGAATGGGCATAAAAAGGCACGGCTGGGATGTTAGCAAGTGATTTGGGACTCAGGTTATTGTCCCTATCAAGGACAAGCAACAGACCAGAGAAAGGTTAATGCTTGTCCGCCGCGGCAGCAGGACTAATGGAGCCCAGTGTCTGGCTTTCAGCCCTGTTCTGTCATCCCAGGTGAAGTCGTTCACGCTGGACTGAAAAGGACACTTTACTCTGAAGATGAACTGAGAGGGAAGGGGTTTATTAAATGCAGCTCACAGATTAAACCTGTCAGTTAACATTAAGCGTCCACTGGTCTAGACTACCTATATGTAGCTGTTCTGACAGCCAGCCATCATTTCGTCTATGACACAGTGATCACAGTCATTGACACAGTTTATTTTATTAGTCCAATGACCAGTCTAGTCTACAATAAACATGAACTCATAACACAGCAACCTCTGCATGAACCGAGCCCAGTGCTGCTCAGAGAAGCTTAGCTAATGTGGCAGTGACCTCTGGTGGAAGACTGAACACACTGAAGTCTGGGAAACCTGAGGTTTCCCAGAAAACTGGGAAACAAGTTGTCGTGGAAACAAAAAGATCGGATTGTTAGGCCCATTAAGAAACCGATACCAACTAACACACACAAGGTAAAGCCGCTTATTTCCATTTCCATTACCGATGTTGCTGAATGTCTCACCCACACCTCTCTTAATTGAGACACATTGTGGGCACCACTCAACCATAACATTATGAAAGGATAAGTGAAGGTAGAAGATTACTGATGATCTTGTTACAATGGCACCTGTCAGTTGTTGGGATACATTTGGCAAGTGAACATTTACTTCTGGAAGTTGATGAGGTGGAGCCAGTAAAAATGGACAAGCGTATGGACCTGACTGGGTCAGAGCATCTCCAAAACTGCTAGCCCTGTTGTTATAAAGTTAAAGCTGTTCAATGAAAGTGTATCAAGCACATCGATTGGCATGTGAAGTCATTATGTAACTTGTGGGTTCTGTCTCTTACCCTTTCCATCTCCTCTGTGGACTGGTACCCCGATGACAACACCACATCGCCAACAGCCTGACCAGGGGTGGGGCTACTTGGTGTGGTGTCATTGGTGGAAGAGGACCGTGGACGGCTAGTATGCTGCTGTGGATCTTGGGTGTGATGGCGGTGCTGGGCCTGAGGGCTACCCCTCAGTAGAGGGTCGCGGTCTCCGCTGCTGGATCCTGAACCCGATCCCTTACTGCGCCGGCTCTGGAGGCTGGTCCCTCGCCTCATTTTGCCCACAACGGCTGAGCCTGGCCCAGCTGCAGAGGGAACCATAGGAGCAGAGAGGTGGTCAGGACAGCAGAAACCCGTGGCATCCTCGGGTGTAGAGGGGGAGGTGCCACCTGCTGAAACTACAGAGGGAGACGAGGAGGAAGACGAGGTGGGGTTGCTGATGCGTGAGTCGGAAAAGCGTTTGCGCTGTTGCTGGAACAGCTGTTTCAGACCCTGGCCAAAGGCCCCCATGCTCTCCCTGGCGTTCTGGCTCATCTTACTGAAGGAGGAAAGCTCTGAGCGGGACGATGAGGCCCTCTTAAATCCTGTGCCTTGTGACCCCACTGCCTCCTTTCTAGCTTTGGGACCTGAATGGGGGCCCACCCCCACTGTCTCCCTTTGACTGTCATTCCCCCGCTTCATATGGCCCTGATGAACTGTGATGAACAGGGGAAAAAAAAAACTTTCCTATGAAACCCTTGCCCGTCTATGTACAGAAGATCAGAGGAGGAGAGTGACTGAAGGTGATAAGACAAGGCAGCAGCACATTAGAGAAGAAATGGAGACAGGAGTGTCTGAAGGATGTTTGGATTGGCTCACTGGTGGTCAGAGAGATGAATCCAAAGAGGGAGTGTGCATCATTCATTCAGGAACAAGTAGTCATGCTGGTCTAGTGCAGAGAGAGAGAGAGATGGAGTATGAGAGGCTGGAATGGTTCTCAGATGCAGTGACATGCAATCACTAATTTTACCTAAACTTGTTATCGTTTGAAACCATATTGAAACGTCATGCAAACGCCAGAAAGAAGTGTGAAAGTACAAGAATCACAGTAGAATTTTACAGTGCAGGCTGGATAGGCTTAGGGTTGGGGTATGGGTTAGTCTGGACTGAAGCAAAGTTTTAGATTATAATTTGAGAGCATGAATACTGGCATCTTCAGTTCAAGATAGCATCTGGTCAGTCGCCTCAGTCCCAGCTGTGCCAAGTCTCTTAATTCTTCTCACATTACAATGTTCATTGAGTAAATGAATGTTATAAAAGGAAAACTAATGAATTCTCGGTTAGCTGGCAAGACAAAAACATGTTAGCATAAAGCTAAAATGGTTTCAAAAGTATGCAGGTAAATGCAAGCGAAGAAAATAAGCAAAACCCTGGGAGGTTGAGTCTGAGAAGTCGATACGAAGGAAACGATGTGAAGAGAGAGAGCTATTATCTCACATCAGAGGAGGAACAACCCACCTACCATCAGTCGTGCGTGTCTCACCGTTGTGGATTACCTGAGAGGGCGGAGAGGAAAGAAAGAAAAACAAAGAATCATTTTCAAGATCCAAACTTTACTTCATTTACTTAATCAGTTTCATTGACATCAAGACACGCAAACAATCAAGCATGTCTTTGAGCTTGTAATCAAATAAATGTTTGTACCAATCAGTGGAATCAGCAAGCCCATGATCTATTTGCTGCGGCAGATCTGTCTGGTACCACTTCCATAATGACAGAATTCCAGCCAAAGTGCCCAATCACAATCGTTTTAACTGATACAAGGTGGGTTTGATAGGATGCACACCTGAGTCATTTTCTTAAACAACCAAGACGGCAGCTGTTGATGTCGAATGTTCTATTGAATGTAGTCTTAGACAGGAAATTGTACGTAAAACAGCCCTGCTGCATGCCAAAATTTAGGGGGGCTATTATAGTTTACTCCATCGTTAACTCTGACAAAGGAACGGGTCGAAACTGGGCATCAAGTCCCTTGTAGCTCTCAATGACGCAGAAATCTGCAGTGAACGTTGTCAAAGTAAATTTTAGTGGCCCAGACTCTTCCTGACTGCATTCAGCACCGATTCTCCCCTATGGAACTTGAAAATTAACTTCCTTTGGAACTTGAAAATTAACTTAGAGGCACTAAACTAATTTACATACTTTTCTTGGAGGTCCGGTTTAACATGGTGGGCATATTGAGCAGAAGATGTGTGACACCGTGTGCCACTTCTTATGTGTGTGTTCCTTCAGGAGCTCATTTAGGGTCCCCAAAGGATTATTCTGAGGTGGTATCAAGAGACAAAGTTTCCGTGCCCGAATCAACAAACAACAGCCTTCAGCCTCACATGCTGTCTGGCCAAACTCAAATCAGACAAACAAAACCGAGCGGGCACTTGAGAACATACAAGCAGTCTTTCTCAAAAAGGAACCTTATTGGTGGAGCAATGATCAGACAGACAGTGGACCCTAGCCTCCCTGCAGCATCAATAGCAGCCCCCACTGAGGGTAGCAAAACAAGCAAGGCAGGGACATTCTGAGCTCTGGGGAGGGGCAATTTTAAGCACTCACACTCACACACACACACACACAAACACACACACACACAGACACAAGGACGCATTCACAAACGCACATAAACACACATAAGTAAGCTCTACTCCTTCAGCTGCACAGTCTGGTCATAAGGAATAACACAAACTTGAACAGACACACTGACACACACACATCTTATACACACTAGAATGTATGCTATGAAAATAAACACAACTCAGTTCACATCAAATCACATGAAATCCAATCAGCAATTCAGTTTTAAGAAAAACAGTGGAACAAGAATGACACTAGTTGAAGGTAATATGTCACTTTTCACAATGGCCACACTGTCACTGCTAAGACGGGGCACAAGCAGATTCAAGCCGGCAGATTCTGACGTGTTTCATTCGGTTCAATCCTGGAGACAAAGGAGAAAGTGAGACCAAGGTGTTGAACGGGTTCCTTTTTGTCACCTGGTAGCTGGCTGCTCCTTAGAGATCTTAAAACCCTATGCTGTCCATCAAGAGACCGTCATACTAATAACACTTTACTGACTTTAATGATTACAGCTAGTTATACCATAGATTTCAAAATGTTGTAAGTAGAAACAGAAAAAAATTAGATAAAGTTATAAAAATTTTAAACTCAAATACAAACATACAACAAAAACAAATACACCATTAAATGCATGTAATAATATAGGACATCAAGTAAAATGCATACTATTGAAACTGAATATCAATATTATTATTGAGTTCAATGCAAATGTTTTAACCAGACTGAAAATCTTCTTAGACTGAAACTAATTTTGGATACTTGTTTCTCTTTTCTTCTCTTTATCTTGAAAGACGATGGCTGTTCTGAAAAGTCATACTCAACTTAATGCGTGCATGCATGTAAGTAGAGGTGCACTGATCGGTCACCGCCGGGAGGCCTAGTTTGATGAATTCGGCAATCGGCCGGTAACATGTCGGTTACGTGCATGCGCCATACACACACACCAAAGTATGAGCTACCACGGCGCCAAACAACTCAAGTAAACCAGAAAACACAAAGCTCACAATTTGTAACACCAATAAGGACAAAATAAGCTGTGGAGGAAGAACCACAACGGCAAAACAAACGGAATCAGACACTTCAAATGTAATCATCCCCGATGAACATAGTCATTTTGAATAATAAGCTAAAGTTTTCATTTCACTTTGAAATGTCGTACGATTGGTTTAAGAGACGCACGGAGGGTTCTTTAATTTCTTTAATTTCAAAAGGTCTGAATACATATGCAATGCCGACTAGCATGACTTCCACTGTAATCCTTAAAAATAAGACCACTTAAAATACATTAGTCATTATGCTTTTAAAATTTTTAAGGAAAAAAAAAATCGGAATCGACATCAATTGGTATCAGCCGGTCAGACTTTACAGAAACCGGTGATCGGCGGAGAAAATTACAAATCGGTGCATCTCCACATGTGAGTACATCAGACCAAGACAGTCAGTGGTCCATTTTCTGGCAGATGCAGTCAAGTGTACTTGATGATGATGGAACACTATAGCGCTGTTATTTTGAAGGTTGTGTGTGGAGGGGTAAACCTAAGTTAATCCTGTGTGAACCTGAAGCTCCGTTCTGTCCACACAGCCCATCCCACCCTCTGTGTCGGTAAATCCCCTTCTTCATCCCCAGGATGATCTCACTGTTGGATTGGATGTTTTCTTGATTACCTACTGTTTTATATTCAAACTAAATCCTCTTTCAGGAGCTTTTAGAGCACAAAGCTTTATTGTCAGAATAAGCGTGTGTGCTTGTGGATGTGCGAGAGCTCCTGCAGCTTTCTTCTCGTTGATTTAGGGAGGCTTGTCATTCCTCTCTGACGAGGTGGTGACACAAGAGAACAGGCCCTAGATGCATCTCCGAATAATGACTGTCCTAATCTCCAAATATATTATCTCTCACCAAATTACAATACAATACTTACTAAACAGTATTTCATTTTATTTCTGAACAATCTAAGAAATATAGTAAATCACTTATAAATAACCACAAAAAAATTATTCTAAAGCACAACGATCTGTTTAATCCACATCAACTGACACGATTTTAAATTGGTGATGCTACTAGGAACATTGTTCCCTGGATCCAGGGATCAGCTAAAGAGACAAGAGCAGATGAACGTGTTTTGGTGTATTATGTAAGCCCTGTCCACCACAGAAAAAGGATCAGTGATTAACAGGAGTCCGTGGCGGTTGGGGTGAGTAGCCACAATGAGTAAGCATGTTTGCTGAAATCTGACAATACTGTCAAAGGTGAAGTATGGATGACTACATGGACAATGGCCTCTTTGGAACCGTGTCACCCTCGCTCGTACCCTTGTGTAAATCCACACACAGACACACACACAGACACACACACGTCTTTGTCTTTAGCTCATTCCACCCAGCTCAGCTGCCAGCCGTATAGCGAGAGGATAAAAATGCTAGCACAGGGAGACCGAAAAAAGCCTTTATTTTTAATATATCGTTTTATTCACATTATTAAACAAGTGAGAATTAATGACAGAAGAAATTAAATTAAGTTTAGAGACATCATGATAAATATTCATCAAAAATCATGTAGTTTCTGATCTTGAGGTTTATTTTTAGCTAAAGCTCTCGGATATGGCAATATCGTTGTGCTACATTGCTGAGCACACAGCTGGGCTTTCTGAGTGGACATTGGGACTCAACTGAATACCATTTTCAAGAAAACTATTCTCAATCTGCTCAATAAATGTGTTTCATGTTTGCTGTTATCAACATAACTGCATGTTAACATCCTTCTTGCTCCATTTCAATCATTGTTTCTCCGATAGACTTATTCTCCGTGCGCTGGCACACTCTTGCTCTCTTTACCCTCAATTCCGCCTTAATGCTCACTTAACTCGACATGGCTTGACGATAGTAATCCTGATTGGCTGTTTAGTCTGCAATCAGGCTGCTAGTTGCATTATCGTGTACCTTACTAAAGCACTAGAGGTGAACCGATTTCAATTTTCTTGGCCGTACACCGATTTATATAAAATCTATACCGATTTTGCCCGATTACGATAATTTTTCTTTAAAGTTTTAAAACCACATAGGAGTAGTATAATTTTATTATCTCATTTTGAAGGATTTCAGTGAAAATAAGGCTGGTCGGCATTGTGTATGTAATCTGACCTGTTTAAATTATTGTACGCTAGAATACGTGCTCACTGAAGATACAATGCAATCCAGCTGAAATGAACAACTCCAATTTATTTAGATACCATTTTAAAGGGCGATGAAGGTGAATTAAAAACATTAAGACTTTTATTCTTAAGAAAGATTCCCGATGGTGATGGTAATAATTCAGGGTAACAACAACGCCTGTAAGAGTGTCAAGTATTCTGGTCTTTTCATGTAATAGTTTACGCTAGTTACCCTAGTTCCTAGTGCACAACAACCTCATGACAGTTTTTCTTCACACACACTATTTAAATCTTCTATTTAATCCAAAAGATCACAAACTGAGCAGGACCCACACAAGTGGGGAACAATCTGGAGGCCTGCGCTCGTTGACACTGACGCAGTCATGTTGTTGTTCAGTGTTGAGGGTACAATCGTTAAACTCAAAATATGGCTATAGCTTGAACAAGTTCACGCAGTGTTTCCAGAAAAGTCTGAGAGCTGGAGAGGAATAGACCACTCTTTGTTCCCCGCTAAGCCACGCACAGGCCCATCACTGCTCTTTGTGCTGTGCCTCTTTCACTGACAGACACACATCAATAAGAGGGGAATTAGGCCAGAGAGTTCTGGCAGGGAAGGCCTGTGAGCGCATTCACAAATATCTGTTAGACTTTTTATCAGACAAAGGCAGAAAGAGAAAAGAGAGAGACAGCAGGAACTGTTTTGTGTGGAAATGTGCAGATGTGTGCACACATATGTGCGTCTGTTGTCTTTGACCAGTGGAAAATGGACCATATCTCATTCGGCAGCTGCATACTGACAGAATAGGCAGGAAACAGGAACAATCATTATTGTATTTCTGTGTTTGTGTGAGTGTGAGAGAAAGATTTGTCTCACTTCTGACAGACCATGAGATGACTTCAACAAACTGCAGCGAGTGTGATAAGAGGCCAAAGTTTGTGTAAGACAGGGAGCAGGGGTAGAACAGAGACAGAGGCTTACAGTGCTGGTGGAAAAGCCAAAAACCGGATCAAAGTCATCTGTTCGCGGCGTGTTCTGCCAGTGTCAAGTTCAGCTGGGGCGTTTCATGACAGTGTGGCTGAATGGGGGGGTCAATGGCAGGTATTCCCCTGACAGGGCCAGGCACATCGCCCTATTGTGCAAGATGGAATCTGGCCATGTTCCTAGAGATGTGGTCAGCTTTCCAGGAATAAGATAAATATGGAGATAGACAAACATTTACACACATATTTACACACATGCGGACATGAAAACTCACTTAATTTGCTTAATGATAACACAAACTTGTAGTCATAAGTTAAAAAATATCTACTAGTACAGCTTCCAAGATGATTTGTGACAGATCAACACCTGATATCTGTGTTCGACGGGCTGGAACGGACTCAAACTCAAATAAGGTTTAAACCTTTACCAAACAATTTGAATGCTACCTTACATAATATTTCTGACTGTATGCTATCTCTTAATCATCACACCCCAAATTACATCGCTTTAAAAAACCGATGAAAATGTTGATGAAGCAATCAAAACAAATAGAAAATTAAAATATGTACACATTTAGTCAAAGACATGCGCCAGCATACTGGGAGCAACAGGTGGTATACTGGGTGTGAAGTCTGAGTCCCCTAACGGAGTCTGTGAGGTGGGAGTAACAAAAGGACTTTACCTATTCAAATTTCATCTCCACAGAGGAACCATTATGTTGGTCCA
This sequence comes from Lophius piscatorius, assembly GCA_009660295.1. Taxonomy (NCBI): domain Eukaryota; kingdom Metazoa; phylum Chordata; class Actinopteri; order Lophiiformes; family Lophiidae; genus Lophius; species Lophius piscatorius. Next base: position 28,443 of record VRLP01002639.1, on the reverse strand, counting down.
CAGATGGATGGACAGGGCTGTAAAACTAAACGCATTACTGGGATGCAGGGACAAAGAATACATCTAAACAGCAGGACAGTGAAGTGAAACATAACTGAAGACTGGCTGTGAGTCACCAGCCTGAAATGTTCCATCAGGTCTGATGGGGTTATAGGTGAATACTTCGGAAAGCTATTGTATTCAAAAGAGCAGTATTATGTATATTAATGTATTTATATTGGAATTTTTTTAATTGATATCTGTCTATAAAAAAATTGATGACTAGCCCAACACTTGGGTGAAAGAGCATAGATGGATAGATAGAAACCTTATTAATCCCCAAAGGGTAAATTTAGTCGTTACAGCAGCTCCAACAAACAGTCATCCTAAAGGTGACCATAAGACGTACGATGCAATAGGACATATTATAAACAGGTATGGAAAAATATTTATACATAGATAGAAAAATATATATGCAAATGTATGAAAAGGGAAAGAGTAATTTCTCCAAAGGCATATATTTAATATAAAATAAAACAACAATTCACTCCAAAGTCAAAATTCGGTCATTATTTTCTCACCTTCTTGCCAAAAAAATGTCACGGAAAATTGTTTTTAGTCAATGAAACATTTCTGAAGCTCCACAGCCAACCGCATGACATCTTTCTCCTGACCCAACCCTTTTGAATTATCTTTTTTGCCACTAGCCTCTGATTAGCCTAAATCTGTTGTTTTTTTGTGGGGGGGTGGCTTTATACACTGTAGTGCTGTGTCCGCAGTGTCTGATTTATTCCACAACAAACTTGTTATTGACACCTACAAGCTGCATTTCAATTATGAAGCATGTAAAGTGAACCACAGAGGCAAAGGTGTTAATCCATAATTCATATTTACACCCATATATACATATAACACATGTGGGGAATCTCCTGAATATGCGTTTCAGTTTGCATGCACTCCATTTTATTTAGCACCCTGTTAGTATTCTTTGTTCACTTACATTTTATCTCAGGTTTCTACTTTGTCCATTATTAATTCCAAAGGGAAATTAAGGTGTTACAGCAGAATAGAAGAATGTTGAGTACACAAAATACATAAGAATCATCTTATTATGTTATCTTAATTATTTTCAATCCACAATTAAATTCATGGCATTTATGTCAATAAGAATTGCACAAAGAATGAAATATTGTAGTTGAAATTAGAGTGACCAAGTGATGGAATTTTGCAAGCTCTGTTCCAGTTTTCTTTTAATTCCATTTCTCCATTTTATGGCCGTATTGCTGCTACATTTCAACCATAATTGTTTTGTAAATTTTTTTATTTTGTTTAAGATCTAAACCTTCTGCTCACAGCAACAGTGATTCTGCAGACAATTGTTGACTGCAGGTTCATGTAAAACAGTCAACAACTTGGTTTAAAAATAGAAATACCAAATGTAAAACTTAATTTATTGAATTTATTCTTGCACTATCATTATTTGATGACACAAGTATGTTGTCAGTTTTGGTTGATGACTTTATCTTTTAAAACAAGTCCACACCATCTTCAGGTGTTTAGGATACAAATGTTTTGTGGGCAGAGAAACTTAACCTGGCTTTCCATTGACACAGAGGTGAGTGGACGACAATGGAATTTTCATCTATTTGTGAACTGTACCTTTAAGGCGTACCTTCGCTTCTGTGCTCATAACCACAGCAAGTGTCCTCCTGAATAATTCACCATGTGTGCGGAACTGACACTAATCCACGTTGACCTCAACATCAATCCAGACAAACCTGATGTGTTGAACCTGACGGCAGTATTGAGGATCTTATTCTGCTGCTATCAACTAGCAAGACAAATGCTCTATAAAAGGGATTATTAGAGCATTTAAACCACCTAACACTCACTTACTAACCTGATAGGTGTTTAACAGTGGCTAGCCCCCCTACTTGGCCGGCGCAGCTCATATTCCACCAGTTCTGGCAACGCATCTTCAAAAGTCAACTGGCTGGAAACTACCCACACACCAGCTGAAATCTCATACCACAGATTATGTTTAAGTGGCACGGACATCAGGAATGAGAAAGGGAATGTGTGTCAGCGTCTGCAGACTCTTTTAAGACTCTTTTCACTCTCTGCAGACTCACTACCGAAGAGACAAATGTTCCAGGTTTTCAGACCGTAGTGAATCAGGCTCATTTGGGAAGCAGCCGTTGAGAACAGCACGACACAGTCAGCTATAAATCATCTATATCATCCCCTATTTAAATAACACTTCAATCAGGTTTCTTAGTCCACGCTCAAGTAACCAAACACCATTACAGCCCACTGGGGTGGGTTAGAGGGGATAAGCACATTAAGTTTAACATGTATGCTATAGGTCAAAATATCAAGTCTATGTTCTAGGCGAAGATTTAACCTGAGGGAAGGTATTTCTTCAAAACGCAAAATCATATTATCTACTCTTTAAGTCTTGCAAACAGAAACTCAGATATGTGAATAAGCTGAAATAAAAAATAAAAAAAGGTTACATTTTATGCAGATGTCTATACAAGATAATCTAGTTCTGGAAAAAAAAATGCATAGTCATCATTTCTGCGAAAATATGTTCAAAAGTTTAGCATGAACTGACGGATGGATTGAAGTCTGGCTTTCTTACAAATTTACATTCTTGGTACTAAATTCTCTATTAACTAGTGGTTAACAGCAGAACTCAAACAGGGAATTTTACACTAAAATGGCTTTAACTCTGGAATATACCCTCTCAACAGTCTATCTCAAACGGCTATAGTACTGTAAAATGAGAAAACCCTGAAACATTTTGAGACATCGTTATACTAAAACTCAGTCATCAGTGCTGTTTCTTGTGGCACTGTTTCAACCCAGCCTCTTTTCTGCCACTGCCTTCAAACAGGAAGGAATCAGGGGGGAAGCAGGCAGTTTGTTGCCACTAGAAACCACAGCTTTTATAGAGGAATTTCAGCGTCATTCTGGAAGTGTGGGAGTCAGTCCTACTGGACTCCTGATGGAAGCCAAGATCGTTCACGGTTACTTGATAAGATGAATTGTACAGCCAAACTCTTTGTACGGTTTCTGATGGCCAAAGCCAAGCGCAGACATTGAACCTAGTAGAATTATATTTTTACATTTCCTTAACTAACAGAAATGTTCATTAAGACTAAATGGAATTCAAGTTTTTGACAAATATCAGATGGGATGTAGACTTTCTGGGTTTTTTCCTCTGCCTGTATTGAGGTCTAGCTTAGACACAAACCCATTACTAGAGGTAAGCCTTTTCAGAAAACATGATATCTGAATACGTTTGTATGCCATACTGAATAGATTTCAACAATTTATTCTAAAAAATAAAGCAATTAAATAAGAACTATAAATTGAGCTTAATCATAGCTTGAAAATAACTTACATGGCATAAGCACGATACTAACTCAGCTGTTGCCAAGCACATATTATGGAATAATGGTAGATAATGGACACAGCTGAGTCCATCTAATAAGTGATACATATGCTCGTATCACTTATTAGTAACACTGTCTTATTTAAACTAACTCCACATTGCACATATACAATTAAACACACAAACCTCGGGCTGTCACAATAAATACATTATCATCTGATCACAAAACTTTTACTTTAAATGCAATTTAGTTTGCATACTCATTAGAATTGCCTCCACGAATCTGTATAAAACAACTGACTGAAACTGAAATGTCCCATTTCCATCACAATTTCCTTTCTCCCTTCGACTGTTGGCCGACTGACGCTTGTCATTGATGTCATGTCGTTGAGTTAATTCTGCCAAGAAGCTAATTAAACTCTAAAAGCCTTTACTGAAATGAACATACGAATCAATAAGTAGGAAATTTTAACTCCATCCCTTCTTTTTGCAAGTTCTGGCTTTACGAAATTCTCGCATGCAAACCAGGAAACACCAGAAAACCAGCTTGCAAAGAAAAAATAAGCGGTGGAGGAACAATCCCGAAAACGTTCTGCAATACAAACTTAATCAGACACTTCAAAATGAACACCCCGAGGAACAAAGTCATTCAAGAAGCTAACATTAGCAGAGCCATGAACCCTAAAGTCCCTGAAAAAAGCCATCATATAACATATGATGGACTGAACGAGGCTTACAAAGTGTTTGTTTCACTTCATACAAAAAAGTCATACAATGGGTTTCAGAAACAAACTGCGAGTAGAACGGAGAGTACATTAATTTCACCAGGTCAGAAAACATACACAAAGCCAACCAGCCTTAATTCCACTGTAATCCTTCAAAATAAGAGCTCTTAAAATGCATTACTCATTATGATTTTAAAACTTTAAAGAAGAAGAAATCCTATAAAATTAGGATGACTAACTTTGACAAGGGCTATATTGTGTTGGCTGGGCAACTTGGTCAGAGCATCTCCAAAAGAGCAGGACTTGTTGAGTGTTCCTGTTCTGTCGTGATAAGTACCCACCAAGATGGCATCAGTGTAACAGTTGCCTAAGACTCATTGATGGTTATGTGGAAAGATGTGTGTGTGGTGTGTGATGTGTCAGAGAAACTACTGCATCACAAATTACTGAAAAAGCTCACATCCGTTTTAACAGAAAAGTGTCAGAACATACAATTGTTTGTGACAAAGAAGTACTAAGAATACTTTTTCTGAGTATTAGGGAGATGGTTTTAATGTTATCGCTGACTGGTGCTCTTTCAAAACCTCTAACTGCAGATTTGTTGTGAGAGATGCAATCATCCTTTACACATGTCCAGTCGACATGGGCCTGTGACAACCAGCAGGCAGACACCAATCTATCTCTACCTTGTGATCTGATCTGGTATAAAAGCATCGTCATCACATCCAATGCAAAAATCATCTTCAGAAACCAAATTTATTTTCTACGGGTTGTTCATTCAAATACTCATAAACTACACACATTATAGTCTATATTTTTAATAGAATTTCAAGATCAGCTCCTGTCAAGGAACGCGCCATGCAAGTGGTGTGGGAATAGGATGATTAGACGGAGGAGGGTAGCGTCATTGTGGTGGTCTGACCATCAGAGTGAGACATGAATGGCTGTGTAAGCAGTACCCTGAAGGGGAAGCCGAGCTCTCTGCCTCTCAGCAGAGTATGCTAATCAGATAGTGGGACACATCATGTCACGCTGGACATCTCGGTGAGAGGGTTGAGAATCTAATGCTCCTTCAGTGGGGTATTAGAGTTGGAAAAGAGGTTGGAAAACGGGTACTGTAATAGATGAACAGAGTTAGTGCTTGAACACAGACCTTCAGTCTTTAATCATGTTGCTTGAGTGAATATCCTTTGCAGAGGAGACGATGACAACCTGCTTCTTTAGGCCTGTAAGTCTGCAACAAAGAAAAGAGAAAGTGAGATGGAAACTGTAATCCTCTTAATGCTTCCTTGGCACACTGTCGTCTCAGCGCAGCCTGTATGTCTGAGTGTGAGAGTGCTTAGATCTATCTGTCTGTCTGTCTGTCTGTCTGCATCCAAGACACTGATAATAATAGGTTACAGAAAATAAAATCTTCCATTGGAGAATACGCCGTCCATCTCTGTCCATGATACATCGATCAGCCGTAACATTATAGCCACCTGCCTAATTTTTTTGTGTAGCCGCCCTTTTGCTGCTAAAACAACTCTGACTCATCGAGTCACAGATTCCACTAGACCTCTGGAGTTATGCTGTGGTACCTAGCAGCACATACCATATATCTTCTCAGTTCCAAGGTGGGGCCTCCCTGGATTGGCTTTGTTTGTTCAGCACATCACATAGATGGTTGACTGGATTGAGATCTTGGGATTGTAGAGACCAAGTCAACCTAAAACCAAACAGAACCATTTTACAGTGTGGCCGGATGCATTTTCCTGCAGAAACAGGCATTCGGAAATACAGTTTGAACGAAAGGATGACGTTGGTCAGCAAAAATGTGTATGTAAGTGATTGTATGAGTCAAAGTAACTACCACATGAATGGCAGGATTGATGGTTTCCCAGCAGAACATTTGCTAAGGCATCTCATTACCTCTCCAGCATGCATTCTTCCCAAAGTGAATCCTGGTGCCATCTCTTCCCCAGGTAAGCGACACACATCAGACAAACATGATTGATCAGACAACGCCACCTTCTTCCAATGCTGTGGTCCAGTTCTGATGCTGACGTGCCCATTGTAGGTGTTTTCATTAGTGGACAGGGGTCAGCAGGGCCACTCTGACCTGTCTGTGGCTACGCAGCACCAAGCAACAATAGCTTTTCTATGGGATCGGACAATATGGGCTATCTCCTTTGTTCCTGTTCCCCTCTGTTCCTGTTCCTGCTTTGGTCGATACTCATTCCTGCAGACTGGGGACACCCAACAACACCTGTAGCCTCGGAAATGCTCTTCTAGCCATCGCAATTTGGCCCTTGTCAGGCTCACTCAGTTTCTTAAGTTTGTGCACACATCAAATATTAATTAGGAGAAAATATTCAATCGGTGTCTAATATATTTCACCCTGTGACAAATGCCATTAAAACATGATAATCATTGTTATTCACTTCACCTGTCAGAGGTTATAATGTTATGGCTGAGGGGTTTTATAAAAAGTGTGCAGGATGCTGGAAGCTGGTAGGACCTGCCTAATATCCCAGAAGCATATCAGGATGACAGAATCAAAGAGAAAGGGAACAAATATCTTTTACACGAATTTCAGACGATAATTTGAGAACACATTATTCTATTTCTGGTTCAATTTCTGTTTTTGATGTTTCTTTTTGACTGGATACGAGACATTTTACTCACAACTACAACGGCATATATCATTTTAATTTTAAATGCGTCAGCAGAACCGCCGCACATGAATGCTGGAGTAAACCTGAACGACCGTTAGGAAAGTTAGAAACGAACACACCTAAGAGACGTGATGTAACGGCGTGAAGTAGTGACACTCGCACGTCTGCGTCCCGTGTGAAATCATAAGCAGACGTAAATACGGAGATAGATGTGAGAAATGTTAGTTCGGTGCTGGTTAGTGCTGTCAGTGAACGCAGCAGTGGGTTAACGGACTCCGGTTGCCAGTCCCGTTAGTGTGTCACCGCACACCGAGCTGCTAATAGGGATGAAATATCCACATCCAGGCTCAAACAGTTTCTCCTCGCGGCACGAGCTTTAAAAAACGGTCACACAACCCTCGACACAAACTGTAATGAAAAATATTTCACACTTACAAAAGGTGACAGTTCACTGCCAGGCTGACGTTCAGCGAGCTGTTACCCTCCTCTGGCCGCTGTCCTCCGACAGACGGGACGCAGCCCGGCCCACTGTGACGTCATGACGTAAGCTTTGTAGCAACCAGAGCGTAAAAAAAAAGAAAAGAAAAAGAAAAAGCAACCAAAGGGTAGACAAGGCTCTTGTCAACATGTTAGCCATAGTTTTATAATACATTTGGTACTTTTTAAATGGGAAACTTCATATACATAAGGCAAGGTTCTTTTGGTCCCTCCAAAATTTTAATTTATTTTTGATTGAATTTATATGTACATTGAAACACGGACTATTATGTCAAATAAAAAAGGGAATGATGAAACTCATCAGAAGCATCAGATAGGAAAACTTTCTCTCTGAACTTTCTTTTACTGTTTAAAAGAGATTTAGGATGTTCCTGTTGTGGAGTTCTATTTCATGGGTACCACTGCCTCCAAGTGACAAAAGTGAGTGAAACAGCGAGATATTTTCTGCTGTACTTTGGAAACTTCTTAGTTAAAGAACAATTTATAAGCCATATTAAATGTCCACAATGTTAAGAAAAGTGAGAAAGAGTAAAATTAATTCCAGAACATCGCTAAGCACTGTACAGTTACTAAAATTATGTTAACTAGTACAATAGTGACCAAGAGAGTGGAATTGATTTGAGTACATACACTCGCCAAAGAATTATGGATGCCCAACAAATTAAATTAACTTGACAGTTTACATCAATCTTTTTGCGTTATCGCAGCTTATAATGAAATTATTTTCATCCCACAAACAAAATAGAGTAAAGATGGACAAAAATACACCATTAAATTTACAAACAGTATAACACTTAAAAGATATTTAAGCCTAATATTTAAAATGTATGTGTTTTAATTAAATGTAATTTTCCATGTATTTGGATTACATGATTTTAAGATAAACTAATAAATTTAATGTGATGCATTTTGATAATTAAATTATCAATATAATAAGTGAAAATTATTTTTATGTAATAGTACTAATACACCTTATGTGTTGTAAATAAATTTCCCATTCAACGTAACATAATTTCCTGTTAATTATATGTAAACAATGTCATAAATTTTAACTAATTGAATCTTGCTTGTTCTACAATGAAACTTATTTCAAACGTTGTTCATATGGTTTAATTGATTTAATGTTATTGTTTTCATAACAAACAATTTCATGCTTATTATACGAAATCCGATTACACGCATTTTAAAAGCATAATTATTTAAATAGAATCAAACAGATACAAGTGCTTAAAACTTTTTTGAGTCTACTGATAAGTCTACTAAACTTATCAGGAAATGATTGAAATCCGCACAATTCATCTAAATCAAAAGACTATTATTATAATCTTGCGAACATGCATTTAATTAAGCAGTAACAATAAGTCCGGTCCTTTATTATTATTATATTTAGAGTGTACCACCTACACAGCTGTATCATAAATGGGCTTTAATAATACCTCTGCTCAGAGGAATGTGTGTAATAAAGATATTAAGTATAGTGCAGACACAAATTTCAAAATAAGAAAAAAAAAATCAAGAGACTATTATTTCCAACCTGCATATAATCCTCCTCTAGAGAACTCTTCCTCCTCCATCCTCTCACCCACATAACACTGATTATATGCCTGCTTAGTAACAGCAGTGGTGTTAGCATGCACACTTTTGTATTTGCCGGGATTCCAACCTTAAAACTAGCGTGGGACCAGAACCACAAACTACAGGTAGTGTTTGGTCTTGATGGTCACAGCAGCCATGATACAGAAACAAGTCATCGATGCACTCGCTGCGGTGAGGTCACGTTTCACCATCTGATCGGCTGGATGTTAGGGATGCCTGCCATGATTTGACCCCTCAGAGTAACCACGCAGAATTATGACGAGGTTCTAGGGGGCCAGAGGGAAGAGGATATGGGGACATGAAACCAAGCTGGTTTGGAACTTTGTCGGAGCAGCATTGGGGGGCATATCGAAACGAAGGGAAGCAGTTCTGGTTACACCAAGCATAACAGGTCGTTGTAAGAGGTGTAAGCCCCACTTCAGGGCTCTCCCAGTGGATGCACCACAGCTGAGCCGGGTAGACATGGAATTCAAGTTTGGACTTTGTACTGTTGTCGACCAGAGAGGTACCTGTGGTATAAACCAACATTCAAGGTATAAATCATGAAATGAAAGCCTACAACATAGCTGCTTACTATGTGATGGCCAATAAATGTAACAGGAACATATTTTGGGTGTCTATTTAAGTGTTGATTTTCTTGTCGTAGATTTGATTTTCGGCCTATTAAAAATACCGCACAACCTCGTCTGTGCCTCATTTTTTGACACCAAGGTGGCAGCGGGTCACAAGGTGAGCTTTACCTGAGGTTAACAAACATGACATACCCCGGATATCCCACCGCAGGTGTATTTTATTGAAAAATGGCAGAAAGAAGTTAAGTAGGCTTTCCCTTTTAATCAAATCAATATTTTTGTTGACTATATAAAAAGTAAAAATGAAAAAAAAATCTCTCTCTGATACACAAGAGATGCACTTCATCAAAAATATATTCACCAGTTTTGGAGACCTGCCCTGGAAACCCTCATGTGAGACAACTCACAGAATTCAACTTGGAACCATGGAAACAGACAAAATCAAACAAACTATAAACTCCCCAAAATTAAAAAAAAAAGCACCACTTTGGGCCAAAATCCACTTTGGGCCAAAATCTGACTTGTCACCATGGAAATGAAAAGAATGGGAGAATTTATTCTCCGTAAGTGAAATATGATAGAAGATGGATAGGATAGGATTGACAGTAACCATTCCTGTATCTCCAGCCTGTCTTTATTCATACTTACCATAAATCATACAACGATCTGAGTAGACCAAACCCGTATGAGAAGAAATTACAATTTCCTCCTACAAGTCGCTATTTAATGGGTTTGCCAGTGACAATTGATTCCAGGCCTGCAGGGCCTGATATCCAGATGATCCAGAAGGGATCATCTCCTCCTCATATAGTCTACAGACAATGGGCAATTGTCCATCCTGGATCTGAACGCCAGCCTGACCAACGTTAATGGAGATTCACTCAAGGGATTTGTAACAAAAACACTTCAGCTTAACTGAAACTCTTAAGTTTTGCTCTCACTCACACACATGTGCATGTTTTTGTGATCTTCTCGGTACTTCAGAGGTATCCTGTCTCGCTGGGGTCTCCTCCATGGCTGACCATCATCTCCAGGAACGAGGGAGGATGCATTCTCCAACATAGGATGACCATGGAATAACTACAGGATTGGAAGTGTTGATGGTGGGTTCAGTCTTTGAACGTTTAATGTGCTGTGAATATTTAAATACACAGGAGGCCACACATGAGGGGCGCCAATTAATTAAAAATATGTCAAAATACGCCAAGTCAAAATTAAATCCAAGTACAAATCAAATCTCATTTGTTTGTCCTTGTTTTATTCCTCGTGAGAAGGATTACGGACAAACTACAGGACAGATTTGCATGAAATTTACTCAGAGGTAGGTTTTGGCAGACTCTAGAGGTGATAACATTTTGAAGAAGTTATGGTTTCGCTGCATTTTGTATCAACGGCTCCATAAGACTGTTTACAACACACGTGTGTAAAAATAGTATTTTGTAGTATTTTGTCTATTTATTCTGGATAGCTTCTTTAAAAAACTATTCATTGCACTGTGTTCACTTTAGGTACAACACGTGTTGCTGCCCTATTTCTTTTACAGTTTTTTCTGAGCCAATGATACGTAATTTCGTTCCGATGAGCACTGTACGGTGAAAGTTTGAATGACAAAGTCTGTTTAAGTCTTTATGTCTAAGACTAAGTCTAAGTCTAAGTCTAAGTCTAAGTCTAAGTCTAAATTAAATTAAATAAAATTAAATAAAATTAAATAAAATTAAATAAAATTAAATAAATTCAATAAATTCAATAAATTCAATAAAATAAAATTACATAAAATTTAATTAAATTCAATTAAATTCAATTAAATTCAATTAAATTCAATCAAATCAAATAAAATTACATTAAATTAAATTGAATTAAATCAAATTCAATTTAAATAAATTAAATTAAATTAAATTAAATTAAATTCAATTCAATTCAATTCAATTCAATTCAATTCAATTCAATTCAATTAGATTAAATAAACTGGTTGGAGTAGTGATGTCAGAATGTGGCTATTGCTGCTTCATCATTCCTTTGATGTTTCGTTGGGGATCGAGCTAGGGGGTTAGTGGGCTGAACAGAGACGCTGAAGTGGAAGGGGAAGGGGAAGACCATCTACAGGGTATTTGAAAGAGGTACTGAAACAATTTGTTGGAGTTGTCTGTAGATTTAGAAGCTAGCATTAGCTCAGACATTAATGGAGAAATCTGCATGAAGTTTAAACACTCATGAAGAGTGTTTTTTATTTTATGTTTTAGTTTATGTGATCAAACATATTAGTCCCCTGTCTACAGCAGTGAGTTATAGGAATGTATTATTATTATTATTACATTACCGTTACAGCATTATTTGAGCGCAATACTGTCTAATGACCACTAGATGTCAACATTTACACAGACATGCGCTGAGAGCTTCCATCCCGCCTTTAATGATCAGGACCCTTTTCTTCTTTGCTCATCATGCTCACATTCAAACCCATGGACAATTTAGAGTCACCCTTTCATCTAACTTGCACTTCTTTGGACTGAGGGTGGAAACCAGGAGTGAATAAGAACAGAACATGCAATCTCCAGTTCTGGATCGTGAGACAGAACCTTCTTACTGGGCGGCGACGGTGCTGCAGCACCAGCTTTCCTTTAGACCAAATTTACTTCACAATGATTTTAACCTGATGAAAACCATACTGAACACCGTGCTCTTATTGTGTGATGTCTGTTTCCAGTTCATAAATTGTGTGTGGCAGCAGAATTTGATTGCCATCGAGCTCCTGGTGGGTTTACAAGAGGCAGATGGGGAAAGTAGAAGGAAGATGATTTAGATGAGGACAGCTGGTCTGAGATGGGAGATCATTATCTCTATTAAAGGAGCATGTGTGGATGAGTCTGTCTATTTCATCACATCCTCCTCCCTCGGTTACTTTGTGGCTATAATAACATAATTTCCTTTATAGTTTTGGCTAAATAGAGGTAGGCTTTTTAGGGATTAGGTCACCTGATAGTAATCTAGACAATGAATCTTCATTCTCATCTCCAGCACCAGCAACATACACGTCGCTGTGAAATTGGGTAGAGAAATTCACAGCCTGAGCAGGATAAGCAGTTATGGATGATGGATGATGAATGAATGAATGAATCCTCAATGAACTGCATTAAATAGAATCCATAATGTAATGCGTTACACAATGGATTATATTTATAATGAAAACCCCATTTATGTCTTTGACTGTGTGAACATCATAATGCAGTTTCTGGAATGGGGAAAGTCCGTCTCCTCATGTTAGAAATGCTTGTTAATATAATTAGAATAGAAACATGTAAACTGCTGTGTGCACACACAGAATCTATCTATAGTTATAGATATTCTACTACCTGAAAGATGTGTTTTTTACGCAAGAGCCTTTAACGTCGGAATGAAAGGTTGGAAGTTTTGAATCTCACTCTGATTTTGCTTGAAAGACAAATGAAAAACATGGCCATACCTGCTCGATCCAGTAAAAACCAACAGCAAATACATATATCTAAGGTTTAGACCCTTTGTCCATCTTAGTGCTTCGTTTTTGACCCGGTCTGACCCTGGAGGCAGAATTTCTGTTCTGAAATAAGTGAAATGAGTCAATGAGCCAGAGTCAATACAAACACAGTCAGCCATGATAAGGTTTTGTGAGTTTACCTCATTTGCAAAGGGCTCACCAAAAATGAGAACTCCAAAAGTGATTACACAGAGCATATTTACACCGATCAGCCATAACATTAAAACCATCAGCCCAATGTTGTGTAAGTCCCCCAATTGTGTGTTCTGACATCTTTCCTCAGCACTTTTTCGCGACAGTAGCTGTCGGATCATGGGAACAAGACCGTCAATGGGTGTCCATGACTTTGTCTTGTATGTCGGGCTTGAGCAAAAATTCTCAGCCATGGAGGAAATGGTTTATTGGTTACCCATGGCGCCTCTTACAGATAGAGACATTATTCAACCTACATCTGTTCTAAAGGAAAAGAATGCAGTGACATATTTTAAGAATAGTCACGGATCCCAGAGTCCTAAAGGATGGATTGTATGACGTTGAAATAAATTCCTGACCAGTTAAACAATGTCCAAGGATAGTCAATCAAAACCCCTGTTTCAATCCATATATATGATGTGCTCTGTAAAATTCCTTTGAGAGAGCGACTTACCTTCAATGTGACAAGGTTTTTTTTTTTAAATTCTCCTTTATGGTAATTACAGTATTTTCCTTTTAACCCTATTAATGTTTGGTGTCATGGATCGTCCCACAAAAAAAACATGGTCTGGAAAACTCTTTATTTGGCAGGGAGTGAGTAAAAGTCCCACAATGTTTTACCGACACCTGAAGCAAAAGCCCCATCATTTCAATGTGACAGGTGTCAGCCCAAAACCCAAAGGTAAATCATAACATGATATCATGTTAACCCTTCAAAGTCCTGCTCAACGGTTTGTTTGAGCTCATTTTGAGTCTCTATCGCAAGGGGCCAAGGATGGAGCCCTGAGGGGTAACAGAGGTCAAAGGGGTCTCTGAGTAGGAAGCGTTTAGCGTAGCTATTGAGAAAGACCCATTCGGTGAAATGGAATTTTCTGTGAAATACAAAATTTCATCATGAAATAATTTCTTTCAGATAAGTCAGATTTTTTTTCTTCTACTGTTTTCCATGACATAATGAGAACATTCTATACATCTGATTTTTTTTAAAACTGTTTAAAAACATGCTTGACCAGACAATTTGTGATTTTATTTTAAATTTAGAGTGAAAAATGTGAAATGAATGCCACAAAGAATGAACGTGAATAAATTATAATTGAATAAATTATGATACGATCCAGTGGCAGCATGTATATTCTAAAGAACAAGGGACCACGGATGGAGCCCTGAGGGACACCTCTGGTCCAAGGGGCCGAACAATTATTAATTTTATTGTAATTTTAGAGTGTCCAAGAAATGAATTAAAGAAATAAAATGTTTTTCTAAGTGAGAAAGACAAGAAAGGGTTAATTTTATTTCTCATTAGGCAATCAAGGTTTTAACTGACCTTGCAAATGAATATTTCCGTGCTATGAATGCTTCTAATTTCTAAATTAAAATGTTCAATCATATTGATTAAAGGTTGAAATTAGAGCATTGAGGAGTATGAATCACCGGAGGAACTGCGGGTCTGCTCTCACTCGTGAGAGTTTGAGAGTTTAACGATGAGTCAGATATGGCAGGTAGAGTTTGCTGGATAACTCTTTTCCCTCACTCTGCAGTAAAAGCTTTTAATGGCCGTGTCGGACTTGTTTTTCACACGCCGGAAGTGAAGTGCTAAGTAACAACGCAAGTTCTGATGGAAAACATCTCAAAGGACGGGGAAAAAAAATATGGCGACTGAACAGCATCCTCAAAATGTAACCTGCCTATAAGTGCCATGGATGGATTTAACAACATTCTGTTTTTTTCCCACATGATCAGCGCACCCATTAGCCAAATGACTCAAACAACGCTTCCACACAGTCTCACATGAGCAGAAACATGCTTTCATGCCGCGTACGCGACACATTCACCAACACAGAAAACTCTGGCTGGTTGTTTTTCCTGCTCCCACAGTAGAGCAGAGGATAATGGGAAAGATTAGTGTGAGCGGCTGATGCCTGGCGACTCCGTCTTTCAGAGTGCAGCAGACGAGGATGTTGGCTCTCAGTGGCCCTCATCAATTAGAGCTCCTCTCTACAAGGCCCGGCCTAATGAAGAGACTGGAACATGGTAGTAAAGGCGGGAAGGTAGGGATTGATCCCCAGCTTGCTGAGGGCGCAACTGGTGGCCCGTCGTGAGAAAGCCTGGGGAGTGAGGGACGACATCTTCTTCTATCACACGTATGTAGGTTGATCCTCGGGGAGCCATGGCTCCATCTATGTCTGCGTTCCACCGTTCGTCCTTTCGAAATCATTCACTCATTCAATCGTGCTCACTCCTTTTCACGTGTTGTTAATTGTACTCCGTCGTAACTTTCGAAGTTCTCTCTGCCCTCAGCGTCTCCTGAGCCCGAGGAGGCAAGACAGCGAGATGTCCAACTAAGCTCTCAAGCCTTGTGTTGTTTGGACTAATCCTGCTGGAGCAGAAATTCTTCACCTAAAGTGGGAGTTAAACCATTTTCTCCTTTCAATATGAAATTTAATGAGCCGCCTTCTATGAATGGACAGGTTGTCAATAACCTTCAGTTCTGGTTTAAGCATGTACTGTTGGTATATTATATATATCAGATAGTGTAGGATCTCAGGGGCAACATGGTGGACAAAGCCGATTTTATTATATCTTTTCATTATAAATTGCCATGAAATTTCGTCTTCTGATCACAAATTCATGTGGCCTACGGGTTTTTGCGACTTTTCCTTAATCCCCATCACCAGATTGGTAATTTTCTGTCTCTGGTTGAAATGTGTCACCATGAAATTTGGACGGCTCTAGAGCAACGATGCCTAAGTTTAACACAAGAGATAAAATTTCCCCTTTTTATGAATAAAACAGCAAAAAAATAATTCAAAAAGCAGCCTAAACTCACAAAAATCAATATAGCCAAATCACACTGCCACTCTGGTGTCATCCACATTTTCATCCACGTTATTGTTTTGTCTTTCTTTCTATGCAATGTGTTTTTTTTTTGTGTTTTTGATTCCTCGGTAGTAACTGGTGTTTTCGTACCTTCATATCTAATACTGGCCATTATGGCCAACCTGAAGATGCAGTTGTGTTCTTCCTCTCATTTCTGACTTTGTTGTATGTGTCCCTTTGTTTGTTTGTTTTTATTTAGTTTGTCTGTTATTTATGTCTATTGTTTCCACGTAAACTGCATTTATGTTGCCATGTAATGATTGTATTAAATGTCGGGACCCCCTCAAAAACGAGAGGATACATCTCGAGTGGTCATCCTAATAAATAATCGTGACATTAAGTGCATTAGCTTCACTGCTACTTTGTGTGTTATTAAAACAAATAATGCCACTGTGTGTATGAATTAACTTACCACAGTGTCCGTAGTGATGAACGAATGGACGCCAAAATGCAAGTGCATGACCTTTTTGTGTTTAAAGTACTCGATACTCAACTCAATATGACTTTATTGAGTAAAAAAGGACTTGTAATAATGAGTAAATAGTTCAAATAACACCGGTCTCAAACTCGGAAAAATCATTTGAAATTCTGTAAACGTCTGAAAAATTAGGAATTTACAGCTTGTGTGAGCAAAATGTTCACTTTTTTTATAAAAATATAGACGCCCTGGCTCTGCATTCTGATCATGATCGCCTCCATTAAGTCTTTGATAAGGTCAGGACTCCCTGCCCCTCCTCAGTGTCTCTGCATCGCCTCGGTGATAAGCATGCCAAATGGGCTAATTGCCATTCCTCGTTCATGATTAACATTCTGTGGGAAGGGCTAACCAGCGGGGCTCGCAACTATTATGGCTGGTGCCACCATCAGAGAAGACCTTAGAAATATTTCTGCGAGTTACCATCGAGTCAATAATAATTCCACTGCCTGGACAGTTCAAACACCTGCGGCTGGAACTATTATCTGTTTATTATTGCTGAAATTACCTCATGAAAAACTCGCCAGCGTCACAATTATAGAACTAGACCTACGCTGTCGTCACCAACAGCAAGTGTATGTACCCGAAAAGTCGAGGCGATGACGACTTTTCGGGGATATAACAGCCTGGCCTGAAAGGTTAAGCATAATTCTAAGCTGCATCTAGATCTAATTTGACCAATTTTGTCCTATTTAGCAACAAACACAACTCAGATAGAAAACTCAGAGTGCTTTAGAAGGATATATGAGGCATGAGGAACTTTTTCGCTTTGATGAGACACTAAATAAAGGCAAATATTCCCAGGGAAGATGAAAAAGTCACGGACCAGAAGTGAAGAGGTTGGTAAGGTATTTTGAGAGTTGCTGTGAAGATGAAGTCTAATTGCCTTTCTTTGAGTTTGATTTACAGTCACAGGCTCTTATGGGTATCCTCCTCATCAGGGACTAGTGGTGGGCTGCGATACAAATACTTCACGAATCACAATACAGCATGAGTCACGGGATGCGTTATATCACACCTCGAGTTAGACAATAATGAGCCCCCTATAGTCTCTGAGGAATCTCTGCCTGCATGAGACATGAAACATTTAACCATACCAGGGAATCTCAGCACATTCTAATCTAAGAATATGGTGGCTTGTGGTCGAAACGCCGTTTCTGACTGAAAATCAGGGATGTTTTTTAAATGTTTGGGCTACAGCATATTAAAGAATTAAGCATGTTTGTTGTCACTAATAGTGTTAGGGTCACACACCGTCCAAGTGCTTTTAATTGGTTTTAACTCTTAAAGCGAGCAGAAGAACAGCCGGTGTGGGTTACAATGAGGAGCGACATGCCTTATCGATCTCAAATGATTTAATGAGAGACTGTGTGGAGGGCAGGAGGGATCCGCATGGCATCCGACCGATATAATGACCCCCTGTGTGTCAATTCAGAGGGACAATTCAAATCCTAATTGTTGCGACGCTGTGGTCCCTGTATTGGATTAAGTACTTGCATGGACTGTATAATGTGAGGAGAGGGCCAAAGTAAATAATTAAAATAGACAGATAAGATATATTACATTGTTATTTTGTATTTGTATCCAACAAAGTTTAGGGATCGAGGGGGAAATGGACATTTGGATCGATTTGTAAGGAGACCGAGTGTTTTGTTGGGGAGGATGATTTAACATATTTAATTCAATTAACCCAATGTCCTCCTCAGCTGTTTGGTCGATCTCGTTTTGAGTCACTGCTTCTTATTGAATAATGTAACCGAACCTGTTTATGATATGACCCAGTGGCAGAATGTATATGCAAGAGAGTAAGGGGGCCAAGGACAGAGCCCTGAGGGATACCAAAGTCCAAAAGGCCAAGCGAGAAGGTGGAGGCATTAATTAACCATGGCCGGAGAGAAAGTCCTACCTGATGATCGTTTTCCTTTTCCTTAAAGCATGTGAGGACTTACTAAACAGAATTATATGTCTTGATGAAACAAAAAGGTCTAATAATGGTCAAATAGTTTTCTTAAAACATCAATCCTACCAGAAAGGTTGAGCTAATGTTATTAGAACGGACTATTTTTCCATGAAATACAAAATATCATCATGAAATGATCTCATACATCCGATTTCTTTTTACTGTTCATAAACATACTACTGATAATGATTGATAATTACCCAAAATATGTAAAATACGCTAAGATTTATTTATTTTTCTCAGTGAGGACATTAAAGGGTTGAAGAACGATGATTTTCTTTCGACTTTTAATTTAAATCGAGGGTTAGCAATAAAACTTCAGGATGACACGTCACTCTTTTTGACTCATTTTATGTCGAAACAAATGATTTCAGACCAAGCCTCTTATTTCCAGATATCAAACCTTGGATCAGCTTAAGTGTGAGAGGAAACATCTCTTAACTCTGTGGGTGTAATCAGAAAGCTGTCCTCGAGGATTACAGTCAAACAGCTATTTCTTGGGGTCTAAATTGGCACAGATTTGCAGATCGCATTGGATTATCACGTATCTGTCGACCTCCATGACTCATCGCTAATTTAAAATAACCACATTCTCTCTATGATGTCTGTGATATGAAGCGAAACAAACAAACAAACAAACCAGCGTAATCCTTATTAAGATTTGTGACTTTCTTTTAGTTAACAAAACCTGTGGTATAAAATCAGTCATTTTAAAGATAAGCAGCATATTGTTGCGAGCAAACATTTTGGGATATATATATTCTTTTACTTAATTAAATGGAATTAAAAGAGAGGACTCTTCTGCTTTTTATATATGAAGCTGTGATAGCTTAGCATAAAGCCTCTCACTTGAGTACAATTTTAGATTAAAATCAATCCTTTGATTATATTAAGTTTGAACGCATTGATACCACTATACTTTTATGGTAAACACAAATTCGCCTCTGGTCTTCCTCAGATAAAGTTCAATAAGTGAAAACACATATTACCACAAGACAATACTGAAATATTACTGCGTCATTTCATCAGCCTTGAAATAGACATTTAAGATATTTTCAGACAGATACATTATCTGTAATGGGAGCTCCTTATATATATATATATATATATATATATATATATATATATATTCAAAGAAATGACTGCCATAAAAACTTTTTATTGGTGTATTGAGTAATAAAATAAGAATAGTTCAATCAGAGAAGACAGATGTGTGATAATCAGTCTGTTATACAGTCTTTGGCAAAGATTCTTCGGGGAGATTGTTCTCTGAGGGTCTCTGCCCCGAGCAGCACCATGGGATACCCCCTCTTTGGAGCCTGGATGCTGGTGGTGGTGGCTGATGACTCTGCTGAGGCTGATGAATGATGAGGTCGATTGATCTGCGGGCACTAGGCGGGCCTAGTATTGACCTGGTGTTTCTGCAGCAGGTTGTTGTTATTCAGTATTAAATTTTTTATTTATCTAAGATAGACTGTCGGTGGTGAAAATCGAGTCTTGAGGATAAAGACAGCAGTGCACTAACGCCCAATTATGTGTTTTAATCACCCAGATTTGGCTCAGGATTCGAATGTGGATTCACTTGTAATGATGTAAATTAATAAGTCGTCCTTGGCTATTTTTGATTTAGTATTTATAGACATGTCTTTATAAAATATCATATTTTTCAAGAGAGTGGAAAAGTGGTATCAAATCCACATCTGACCATGAATCTGCCCTAAAATCAAAATCCATGGATGAATTTACAGGAAATGTTGTGGACTAAGGAGCTACGATAGATAGGAGAAGGAGCTCAGAAGTCCGGAGGGAGCTTAGAGTAGAACCGCTAGTCTTTCATAGATGTCCACAGGTTGCCTCCCTTTGGAGGTTTTCCAGGCAGGCACAGCTGGGAAGAGATCCTGGGGGATTCGCTAGAGGGATTATAAAACTCATCTAGTCTGGGAACGCCATGGGATCCCCGAGGATGCAAGAATACTCTGCTTGGTAGGCTGCCACCACGAACCAACCCCGGATAAGTAGAAAAAAATGGATGGATGGATGGATGAATGGACTGATGGATGGATGGACAATCAAATAAAAGAACACAGGTTATCATATTACCTCTGCCATTTCCTGCTGAATGGCCTCCATTCCATTCCATTCTATTCCATTCTATTCTATTCTATTCTATTCCATTCTATTCCATTCCATTCTATTTCATTCTATTCTAATAGGACATGCCACTTTTCGTTACAGCCATATTGAGTCTTATTAAAGGAAAAAACCCTGAAGCTGAAGACCTTTTGCGACATCATGGTGAGAGCAATTAAAAGCCACCCTGGTAGTCCGTGTGATGAGGCGGCCTTTCTGAGCAGTGTCATTGTAATATTCACGTTAACCACGATAGTACCGCCACTACTGTCCTTATAAGACAAATGCTAATACTGCTAGCCTACTGACATTGTCTGATACGCAAACCTTAATTGAGACTGCAAAATTGAGCAATTCACTCACACACACACACACACACACACACACGCACACTCACACACACACACACACACACACACACACACACACACACACACACACACACACATATGTGAAGTAGACAAATGCACACTACATCAAATATGTTTGTAGACACAACCCGATTGTTAACACACTCATAACGGTTCTGACCCCCCCAACGACAGCGAGCTGACACCCGCTCCTTTAACGCCTCATTAATTGTCAATTGTAATAAATTGGTCAATTAAAGGGTAAAACAGTCGTTTCAAGTCCCGTCAGTAACGTACCGACGCTCTGATGTACGCGTGTGATTTGACTTTACATGATGCAGATCTATAGCAACAATTCCACTGTATGCTGTTATGTGTGTGTAAATGCAGGAGGGTCAACGTGAGAATTCTTGCTACATCCTGTGAGAGGAGTTCGAGAGCAGGGGATCATCCATCTGGATACATCCGTCACTGCTGCGTGGAGTCGGCATGCTGCCTGTCAGGAGGGCCATACCTCTCCTCCGTTCTTGTCCTGGATTTGTCTTTGAAATGCAGATAGATGTTGGATAGAGATAGCAACAGATAGAGTTGCTTCCAGTACTAGCTACTCAGGCTGCTGCGTTATTCCCAATGCAGCTGAAACTCGCTGTGGGACATGGATACGTGATACAGAATCCTCAATATTACCAATTCATGTGTTTTTCATACAATTGTTCAATATTACAGTGTGAGTAAGTTGCTTGGGTGCTCTCTCAATTTGGTCCGGAGAAACAAGCAGCAATGGAATGAACAACCATGGAAGTTTCTCAGCTATGATTCCGACCATCTCAGAATTGGGCACCCAAGGCTCTCTGGGGCGCATAAGCTTTCCTGTGTTTTCTGATTCCACCGAGCAGCTGCAGAAACACACACTGCATAAAAAGTTGAGGCGGGGTCTGGTAGAAAGGTGACAGAACACACAGTGCATCATGGATCAGGTTTAAGTAGAAATAGGGGGGACTTATGCAATATAAGGCAGGAAGTTGAAAACTACCTGAAAACTGATGGAACTCTCTGCCCGAAAAGCCGAGGATATTATGGGATCGTCATCACTGCCACCGCAGAACTGTCCAAATACAATGTTTTTTCATCGATCATTTTCAAAATTTATACCCACATAGACTTTGAGAAGGAACTGGATTGAATATGGGAATGGTTGGTTGCATATTTCTGCCACTAGGGGGAGTGTAATCTCCAAAAGGTTTTCGGGGGGCTAATTTCTCCACCATAGGTCAAATTAGTCCATATGAATCTTTGTTGTATAAATCATATTTTACTCTAATAGTTCAGATTTTACTCACTAGGGGGAGCTTTATTACAAACAGTTTTTCAGACAATACATCACATTTAATTTGAGGACTAAATCAGGGGGATAACTTATACAACACAGGGGATCGGGGGCTTTTCTCTGATATTCTCTTGCTGTGGAGAACGACGGCATGGGTTTCAAAATCAGCCGATACATAGGTCAGCTTTTTGAAGTGTAACTTCGGAAAGATCATGACAATTTTGCCAACAGTTGTTGGTTGAGTACAGTACTAGTAGGCCTAATTGAAGTCTGTCCCTCTCTCTTTTTCTCTCTCACACACATACACACACGCACACGCACACACAAATAGGAAACACATAATGCTGTTACAGTGTGATTTATTCATGAATTGGCTCCTTTAGGGGCTAAGGGACCCCCACCTGCTCAGAAATGAATCAGAGGAGGACAGGCAGCTGGTTTCATGTACTGAGGGCCATTTTGGTCAAATAAGACTCAGCAGGTGGGGGGCTTTATTATATAATATGAACTATAAACTTTCACCCCGCATATTTCGTTGAGAAAAGGTTCTTCCCAGATTGGCCAAACAGATTTTTCCTTGTAAATTCCACTTTGTTATTTCTGACGCTTCATAATTTCTCAAATGTTAATTGTTGCCATATTTATTCTAATATAGAGCCAATTGTGTTGAAGTAATAATAATAATAATACATTTAATTTATAATGCACTTTACATTTGGATCAAATCTCAACATTTACTAAATGTCTTCCCTGGTCCATGCATGGGGAAAGACAGAGAGATGAACGGTGATTGTTTGTGGAGAAGAAAAAAGAGGGTGTGACTCCCTTATCACTCCGCTGATTACCGAGGAAGAGGACTCTGTGGAGTTGTGCTGCAAGCTCCTGCTGCCTCTGTGTTGAGTGTGCCTCATGCTCTCTCTTCTCCATTACAGTCCACAGCATACAAACGTCTCTCTCACTCTCGCTCTAACATACACATGCACGGAGACACAGACAGAAAGTGAGAGAGAGAGTGAGAGAGAGAGAGAGAACAACAAACCACTTGCTATCTTTATCTCTTCAAAATCTCTCAGATGTCACACTGTTAACTAAAACAATGCCGAATCCTGCTCAGCCTTTCTCTTTAATGTATAGTGATGCATGGGTGGCAACGGCTGTCAGGAGACCCTGTTAATTATTACACATCACTGCAATGTGTTACATGGAAGCCTACCTTACATAAACACTGAAGACCCTAAATTACTGCTTTTATAAAGGCAAACTAACTTTTAACGCAGCTGCAGAGGCTAAGCTCCAGATCACTGAGCAGCTTTATGTTGCTCACATACAGCAATAATAAGCACAGAAAATGCTTGTTTAATTCCATATGTAATGAAGTTAAATAAGGCACACACATTATATTCATAGCCTTTAATTTGATGTAGATTATTTAGATTTTTTGAGTAGATTTCATCAAATTCTCTGTAGGAGTTTGACTTTTTCTTTCATAGATTGTGTAAACTTTGTTTAAGGCACAAATCCTTGACTGTTGGAAATCATCGTTCTCCCTGATAGAACGACTCTGGAAAATGAAAACATCCTTCAATCCATTTCATGTAACTAGTTGTTCTGTAAAGGGTCAGGTGAAAGGTGTAGAGCTACCTGAACAAGTCAGACGTCTATAACAGGAGCCAAAGATTAAAAATCTTACCTGCAATTCTGACTCAATTCAACAATAAAGATACTTTATTTGTTCCAGGGGGTAATATATATACACACCTCCATGTTTTAAAACCCTTTAAGGTTGTCGCCAAGAAAAATATCCTATAGAAAAATGAAAAAAATTATTTTTTTGTGGCTTTTATTGATAATAATGTGTGATACTCTTTGATCTCTGATGGAAGGTGTTAGGATTAACTCAAATAAGTGTGCACTCTTGTATGTTTATGTGAAATATGTATAATACGGAATGATATGGCTTTTTTTTAAATAATCTGCATGATTCTTTCTAGCAGTTTTTTCCAAATCTATTTTTGTTGAGGGGATGTTGATTGTTTACAGACTGGACTTTCAGTGGTTGACGGTATCTTTGTAGAACCCGTGTGGGACCAGTGAGTCACAATTACTGTCAAGCTTGCTGTTTCTTCGCTCGCTCAGCGTGGCAGCAGGCAGGCAGGGCAGCAGGACAGTGACAAGGGTTACTGACAGACATGTAGCTGGAGAGGCAGTGGAAGGTGCAGGGCGCGGGGGCTGGGGGGGCTTTAGACAGGCCGTACAAAAGTACGACCTCTAGACCCTGTCTGGCTTTAACTGCTGGACAACAGGATACTGGGTGACTCATAAGTCAAAGGCATGACGTGGGGGTAGATGGACCTGCTACGACACACATTTTCCAAAATGGTCACGTAATAATCAGACCTATTCTTATCGAGTAGAATTGCTCCGATATCTGTTTTAGTGACTTCTCTACGTCTCTCATTCTCTCAAACCAATTGCAGTGAAACAAACCTAAGTTATTCTTTTTTTTGACATCTCAACTCTCCAGCACACCATTGTCTCGTAACAGAACCTCCATCACCGTTTTTACAGCAGACTGACAATCGATCTCAATCTCTGCTCTTGGAGCTCTGGTCCTGATCCCCATATAATTATCTGTGAATCGGTGGGTCACATAAACTTAAACAGAATATCAAGCGTCCTGCCCTGTGGTGCCGTCCTTCACTGCACAAAAATCATTACACGCCTCCATGCTTTAAAAACCCTTTAAAGAAAAAAGGCTCATAGAAAGATTATTCCCTTGCATATAGTATTTCTTTGGGGCGTTTATTGATTAATAATGTTTGATACTCTAAATTCAACATAAAATGGAAAATAGCAACAACAAAAAAAGACCTTGTGGTGAAATTGTTTTATTTAATGGAAAATAGTCAGATTTAGTTCAATTTTGGTAAATGTTGGTAATCTTTTAGTAAAGCATCCTTTTTAGAAGCTATTTGAACCCACTAGACTTTATTTCATTGTATCAAGGGTTTACATGCTTTAGTATGCCATGGTTAATGCCTCCTACCCTTTGACCTGTGGTGTACCCCAGGGCTCCATCCATGGCCCCTTACTCTTTACCATATACATGCTGGAGCTGGGTCATATTATAAACATGTTCAATAACATGTTTCGAATAAATAATAGTGACCGAAAATGTGCTCAACCAAACAGTTGAGCGGGACTTTAAAGGGGTTAAAGTGAGATCTTTACATTTGGAAGAGAAATGATGGAGACAACATAGTAGGAATAATGAGGAAGATATTTTTTTGTCAGGATTAAGATTAACGTTGAAAGGAAATGTGGCTTTTCCACATGTAAGTAACTGGATCTTGCACAGACGTGAATAAGTCAGACTATAAACAAGAGACACGATTAATTTTGGCGTGAATTTGAGCCCATAGTGAAAGAACATCTTATTCGACCCATACTATCAATCTCACGGAACCACGTGTGTGACTCTTAGAGAAAGCCTGTGGGAAAAAGAATTGTTGTGTTAGCGTAGGGAACATAAGGAAGGTGCCAAGTGCAATCCCTGCACAATTTTTAGTCTTATCAGTCTTAACAAAAAAAAAACCAGAGTCATCTAATTCAACTATACGAATAGTTGAGACACTCTGAAGTCCTGAGTATGCCGATGATTCCGAGAGTAGAAGAGAAGCACGAACAGATGAAGCAAACATCTTCATCGATTGGACGTCACGTGTGTGCTGCAAAAGCCACAACACAGCACATCAAGAATAACGATCTGCAGAAACAACAACATAACTGAGGTGTTTACGGAGGACAGCTGATGCAACCCCGAGACGTGCTTTTTCATTTATTCATATAGTGAATGAAACAGATATAATATATAATGAAGCAAATCTAAAACAGTTCGCTTTGCTTCATTTTCTGGGGTTGTGCAGTCATGCTTAGACTTAGAATCAAACACAAATCAACCTCGAGAAAACAACAAATAAACTTAATAGTGACCCTAACATGCTCAGAACCCAAAACTAAAAGAAAAAATAGCTTTTATTTCTGACGTTCTGACCGTTGTGTACACGTTGCCAAGGCGACAACTGATGTCAGTATGGGACCATGGTGGCTAAGAGTTTCCTTAAGCAAGTATAATACACCTTGTTTACTGCAGCTTTGTGTACCATCCATGCTATTTTTGCTTCCTTTCAAATGTCAGTCCATCTATCTATCTATGGTTGTAGAACTCTACGGGCATTTTACAGACCTGCGACAAGAGCTCAATTACAACAAACGTGATTGTCTGGGCCTTAGATCAACTCTTTGCAGCCTGACCTTTGCAACCTCTCAAAACATTGCTGAGCATCTTAATTGCACACAACAATACTTCTTGTCTGCAATTACATTGGTGGAACAGATGACCCCGTTATTGCTGCTCTTTATTGTAAACAATAGTTGAGGTGTCATCCCTGGAGACCACAGACCGGGCGGAGTGATGCAGTATGGCTCAAATCCAGATGGAATGACAAACGCACCCAGAAGGGTCAGAGAGCCTCTACTGAGTATAACCTCATTAGCAAAGATAAAAGTGCAGGACAATCGTAGAGACCGAATGGTTTGTTCTTTCATTTCAACTAATGCCATGAGGACAACACTATTAGTACTGATACAGATACATCTTTCTCAATAGTGACAGCCGATGAAGATCTGGGCTATTGTTTTCCCTCTACAGTCTCACCACAACTGACAGAGCAGACATGACCTTTCCTCCTGTCTCCTAGGAAAAGGTCAAGAGAGAGAAGAACCACGTGCCGCTGCAGCAGTCACATATCACACATACGTAGGTTCCTTCATGAGGAACTGTGAAGGCGTTTTTTCTAAGTATTAGAAGCCTTTAAAAAGACAGAAGAATTATCCAAATCATATCCATGTAAAAAGCCGGATGTCCTCTGGTAGCCCACCTGGTGGTACCTACAAAGCCCTCACTGATTCCGAGTCTTGGCCGAAGACCTTTGCTGTGTGCATCCTCCCACTCTATTCCATCCTCACTCTATTTTAAGACAAAAGGTTAAAAGTTGGCGGCTTCAATCTGTTGTCGATCTGCAACATGTTTGTTTGAAACTTCAGTTCTGAGCAGCGCCGCCCAGGTGTCTCTCTCTCCAACGATGGCCAAGGACCGGTAGAGGTTGAAATAAACGGTAGATGATGAAAGATGCCAAAACTTCTGTTAGGCACAGATTAAGCAGGATAGGCCCAGTGTCGGCCATTATAGTGGGCTACCAAAAATGGGGTCTCAGGAGCCCCAAGATGCATTTTACCACAGGATGACAGGGGAAATCTGATGCCAACTGCAACATCTGGGAACAAACAGAGTCGGCAACTATCAGAAGGTTGTTACCTGGATCAGGCTGAGACTTTTGATCTGCTGTCACGAGACTATAACCCAGATCAGCGGTGGTACCACACACGACGGCGAGAGAATGGGTTCCAGGTCTGGCCTGTAAAGTTTGTCAATAAACTCCAGCATGCCTGAATCATTAACTAATGCACAGCTCTGTGAACACCCTTCGATTCTGAATCACACTGCCCTAAGCTTCACCTTTAGTTGCTCTCATCTAAAACATCTTAATTCTCCATTAAAAAATAAACCACACACTGGAATGATTGACACATTGAAGATTGTTTACAGAAAGGGGCGTCTCTAATAAAGCTGTAATAGCTGAAGGCTGACGGGTCAAAGAAGTGGAAATGGTGTGAGCACCGGTGTGGTGTGCATATGGGAACCATACTTTACATTTCACTGATGATATAGATCTGGATTAATCCAACCTTGTCCTCCAGAGGCACCAGAGCATCCTAGCGTGAAGATGTCTGGATGAGAGTCAGTACCACCCTGTCTGTGTGTGGTGCCACAATCCCCATGCAGAAGTTAGAAACACTTTCTTACGAACTCTTAATTTGTTGCACACTTCATTCGTGACATCGAATGGAAATATTTAAAAGGCTGATTATGTTTTACGATGTGACATTCCTCTTTTTCTCTGAGCCTGTGCGATAAATTCGACATAAATGTTCCATCCTGTGCAGAGGAAGATGATGAGGAGGAAGATAGCGGCATTTGCATGTTGTGGCATTTCCATTTGGCGATAAATAGACTTTTAAAAACTTTGCAGCTGCTTACCATTCTCCGAAATTAAATCATCTAAGCTGAGGGA